>JBBBDQ010000560.1:295000-307500 GCA_037127315.1 Ascarosepion bandense
TCAGGGGAGCCTAAAATCGGAGTAATACTTATGAGATAAAAAAAGTATTTACAAAAAATAATTTTATAAAATATATATAAAAATACAGTGATACGAAACAGAGGGGAATGGGATGAATAACTCAGATGTTAGTAAGGTCTGTCCACCCCACAAAATCAGAGTGGCTGCTGTATTCCGCCAAATGGCGAAATCAAGTAGCACACTCGCTAAGGAGAGGATCCACCCACGTCTACTGAACAGGTGAAGAGGCTCATCCCTTGTTTCCTGTTTAGGATGTGGTTTCCGGCTTTCTCTTTTCCAATCTTTTTACTCTTACGTAGCCTCCTGCGCATCAGTGGCGTTATCGCCTTACTTGGGGTGATATGATTAAAAAAAAAAAAATAAATAAATAATGGAAAGGGAAGATCAAATACTGACCCAGTCAAGATGAAAAATGACCCTAGAAAGAAAGAAATAAGGGAAGATAAAAGTGTTTGACGTCCCCTACCAATATTGCGTAATGGACTATTCTACTTTGATCGTGTGAAAAAAAAAGGGAAAGTCTACTTTGTTTTATTGAGAAAAAGAAAGAAAGTGATAGTGGGGACTTCTACTGACATTTTATTGTCGAAGAACTAGGAATGAGTTTATTCAATCATTAACTTAAGATTCGTGAGAAAAATTAAATATAACCGTGAAATTTTCACAAGGCCTTCAGGTAATAATAATGATGATCTATTCAACTTATACAGCAAAACAATTGAGAGAAATAAAACCATTGCCAGGATTCATCATTGGCGGCCACAATCTTAACAATTTAAGATGCACGGATAAAACGGTCATGATAGCAGACACATAAAGAAAATTGCGGGACCTCCTCCAGAAGGTAGCAAGAGAAAGCAAGAAGAAAGGACTTAGCATAAATTTCAAGAAAACTGAATGTATGGTCATCAGCAAAAAGAAGACCCCGAGACGCCAACCACAGGTTGGAGAAACTAAAAACAACTGAAGAAGTTTAAATACCTGGGAAGCATCCTGACAGAGAATGGAAAGTGCAATGTCAAGATCCAAAGACGCATTGCATCGCCAAGGACACATTTCAAAAGCTAACCAGAGTACAGAAAAACCGGAAAATCTCATTGGAAACAAAGAGAGTGCTGGAAGGCGATGCGATGTCTGTCCTTCTGTACGGCAGTGAATATCGAACGATCCCTTCAAGGATGAAGGAGAGGCTTGAATCAGCAGAATTTCGGTTTTACATAAGGATGCTGAGGATACCATGGACTGAGCACGTGACTAACGACGAGGTGTTGGAGAGGATTGAAACGAGGAAAAAACTCATAATTAACCTAAGGAAGAGACAGATGAGGTTTCTGGGACATGTAATGAGGAAGGAAGACCTGGAGAATTTAACAGTCACAGGACGGATAGAGGGAAAGAGAGACAGGAGAAAGCAGTGAAAGACCTACTTGATAGGCCTGAGCAAATGGATGGCAGAGCGGGGTTTGGGAGAGCTACCAAGAGGAAGAATTTTGAAGTAAAAGTCCATGATCACTAACGTCCCGAAAGGAAACGGCACATGAATATATCTGCCATATTTTGGCTGGTGAGGATCATCATATCTCATTCACGACTCTGTTCTCGGGCAGAGTGCGGCTCCGTTTTATCTATGTCCGAGGACAGACATGCAGCTGAGAAAAATTATACTAAGTGGTGCCCAGTCCCGGTGAACAGTGTCTCGAGGCTGCACCACCCTATTGCCCCAAAGAGGTGGATCGGTGGTCGCCACCGAGACCAGCGCGACCGACTTGTGCGGGCAATTTTTGGCCCCTGTCCGTTCGCACGCGTTCGGGCTCCCTACATTAAATGTCGTCCTTGTGTCACAGCCACGTCTTAGTGGTGGTGGAGTGGGGGGGGGGGAGGTAAATATCTATAATAATAATAATTATTCTATAAAAAAAATGTGTAAGCCGAAATATAAACAACCTTGTCCCTAATAGGTACTAGAAATTTTGACAAAATAAGTTACGTTTTGGTATACTTTAATTTATCTCTCGCCACAAGATATAAAAAAATATTTTTAGAACCAAAAGATAGTGGCGGAAACACTAAACAAAAAAATGACGTTAGGTGGCAATGAGGACAGAGATCGAAACAAAAATGTGGTTTGCAACAATTCACCGTCGTACCTGACAAGTGTTCTAACAGAGGACGGAAAGTGGCACACCGAGATCCGAAGGCTCGTTGGTATGACTAAGGACGTAATATGAGAAAGCTCAGTAGAGTTTTAAAAGACAGTATGGTTTCGTTGGAAACAAAGCAATGAGTACTGGACTATTACGTGATATGTTCTCTTATATAGCAGCGAATGATAAGTGAAGGTCTGTGATCACCTACATCCTGAAGGGACACGGCACACGAAGAATCTAAAGAAAATTCGAGCGAGATGTTCAAATAATTTATTGGTACTAGAATTTGGGAAACTCAAAATCGAACTTAAGCGCAGTACTAGATTGGCAGTTAGATCCATCAATTTCACTGGTGAAATTTGCTATATGTAACCGTAAGTTCTATTCTAAGTGTTCCTACTCATATTCCTCGTCTCTTCCGGTTTCTTGCTTTTCTGCTAACTATGATCTCCAAATATTCAAATGGAATGTTAATCGTCATTTTTTCTCTCCTTGAATCTTATTGCTCTTTCTCCTCAATAACTTTTTCGCAGCAACATCTCTTGCATCTTAGCGGCTTTATCACCTTTCTTGGAATGAAGTAACAAAAAAGCGTCGAATTAAAAAGTAACGAAACCTGCCACAACCTGACCATTTCCGCCCAGCATAACACACCCCGTCCTCTCACCAATGACGATTCGAAACTTCATCAAAATACCGGATATAGAGGAGGCGCCATTGTTAATAATAATAATAATAATAATAATAATAATAATAATAATAATTATAATAATGATGCTAATGACACTAATGACACTAAGTCTCAAAACTCCGCGCAGAAAAACGGTAAAGATGCAAATGCTATTTATAGCGTTTGTTTAGCTGAAGACCACTGCATCCCTGTGGTGTTAACGGGGGTTTATTTTCGTTTTCGTGCGGCCTAAATACGAGACTTGTTAGGTCTGAGAATTCCGCGGAATCCAACTGATTCTTGAAAATTCGGTCAAATCTGCTACGGTGCTGCTATCACATATGGATTAATGGTGATTCCTGCTGAAAAATAACACCATAACAAACGACAGACGAGCCCTTAATTCGGTTTACAGACAACCGGGCCTGTTATATACGTTTTAAACACTTATGGAAACTTAGATTGGTAAGTAATTTCTTTCTTTTACGCTTTTAAGAATATCATTATAAACTGAACATTTTGGACGGACTCAAATATTATTCGTGGCTATTTAAAGCCAGAAAATTTTAGACTGCAAGAAGTGAAAATAATAATTCAATGATACAGTCAGTCAGTTAAGTACCATGCGCGATACACGCTTTGGGCGATCATGTCTCCAAAGAGACATGACTGACTGGGCAGAACATTATCCCGCAGTAGGTTGCCATTGCTTCCTGCGGTAGACTGGTTGCCGACCAAGGCTATAGAACCCAATCTGTCCTGTTATTTAACCCATAACTGGAAGGAAGAGACGGATTAATACCTTTCCCAAGGGTATTTGCGCGTAAGTGAATGCGAGGAATTCAACTGGAATTCGAACTCGGTTAGCTGGGGGTAGAAGTGGTGAATTTATAACTCTCCCAATTGCATTTGCGCGTAAGTGAATGAATCTCAATGAAATTGAAAGTGAACTCTCTGATTAAAAATCGGAGCCATTATCTATTACACCAGCCGCACATCCAAACTCACAGCACATATTTCCAAGCGGTTACCCATCTAAGCACAGAGCTGGCTCGTCGTCCCTTACTTTCGGTAATCGTATAGGAGTCGGAGTTTCAAGATATGGTGGTAAGCTAAGATTGTAAAACTTAATTTTTTTTTACGTATGATGAGTTATTGAGTACTGATAGCAGACACAGAAAGGAAACTACAAGACCCCCTACAGAAGGTAGCTGAAGAGAGTGACAAGAAAGAACTGTAAATAAACTGCAAGAAAACCGAATGCATGGTCATCAGTAAAAAGGGCAGCCCAATATGCCAAATGCAGGTCGGGGATACTAGAATCAAACAGGTACAAAAATTTAAATACCTGGGAAGTGTTATAACAGAAGACGGAAAGTGCGACACAGAGATCCGAAGGCGAATTGGCATGGCGAAGGAAGCATTCCAGAAGTTGAGTAAAGTATTAAGAAACAGGACAATTTCGCTAGAAACAAAGAAGAGAGTACTGGATTGCGATGTGATGTCATTTCTTCAATATGGCAGTGAATGCCGGCCAATATCATCAAAGATGAAAGAAAAACTTGAAGCAACTGAAATGTGGTTCTACAGAAGGATGTTGCGGATATCATGGACCGAGCATGTGAGCAATGACGAGATTTTACAAAGGATGGAAACGAATAGGAAATTAATAGTGAGCATCAGGAAGAGACAACTAAAGTTCCTGAGACATGCAATGAGGAAGGAGGGCTTGTAGAACCTGATACTAACAGACCAGATACAGAGGAAAGCAACGGATAACATATTTGAAGGACCTAATCAGGTAGATGATGGAACGAGGGTTGCATGGTGTAACAGGAGAAGGCGTGCTAAGAGCCACCAGGGATAGGGAGACGGGGAAAGCCATGATCGCCTACGTCCTGAAGAGACAGGGAACATAGAAGAAGAAGAGTTATTGATACAAGTTCTAATTAACCTATATCAGAGGGAGAGAGAAAGAGGTGAATTCATACCGTCCCACGTAAGTGAATGTAACGAACTCGACTGGAATTAAAACTCGGTTCTCCGATTTCCAACTCCGAGCTCTTATCCATTACATCACCCGCACATCAAAGCTTACAGAACGATGTATTTCCAAACGGTCACCTATCTAGATACTGACCACGCACAACGTTGCTTAACGTGATTGAATATCATATGTTTATGAGCTTGGATAATTTGAAGTAACGAATAGCAACGAAGTTCATAATCACAATGTCTTGATAAATAATGCCGATTCTCATCTTTGTTCCTATTTGTACGACGTTTCGGCTCAGTGGATATAGACGTTGGTTAGGTTCTCTGACTTGACCCAAAGAGTTGAGAGTTCAATACCAGGCTACAGCAGTGGTGAGCAAGTAACTTACAGGGTTAGAGGGAGATAACTGGTGACTTCCAAAAGAGGCTCTACGCAAGGAATGAAGATGATATATCCCAGTGATTGTAATAAAGAGTTAGGTTCCAAATTCCAAGCACCTGAAGAGGGCCGGAACGTACAACGGCCGAAACGTCGTACAAATGGCAACAAAGATGAGAACAATAGTCCGAATAATGTAAATAGTGTAAATACTAGCTCATCTCAGAAACATAGACAAATACTAAAAGATTGATTCATTCATTTTGTTTGCTTTATCAACCATTTGCAGGTTAGTTCAAGGCAGAAAAAAATTCTCAGAAATATAGACAAATAATAATGTCGGCATAAACTCGGTTGATTCGATTATTTTATTGGAACCTATTCGGAAGAATGGCATATGTTTTATTTATAGAATTACGTTTTATTTATAGAATTATCTCTCAGAATCTTTTAGCAACGTATTAAAAACTAAGATACTGAACTGTGACATAATATCAAGCTTCGTATGTAGCAGTGAAGGCTGGTCAACCTCCTCACAGATGAGATGATTTTGAGTTTTGTTTAACGGCATATCAAACTCTTTGGGTTATTTAATGCCAAAACGATGGAGTTTTAAGGTATTTCTTTTAATATTTGATTAGAGTGAGAAGGTTGATTTAGTCAGATTTTAATGAAATTTTTTGTTTTTATTTTGTTATTTTAGAAAACTGAAAATATCTTCTAGTTTTGTATTAAAAATGTTTTGCCGAGAATATTTTTTTCTTCTTCAAAAATGCGTCATGGTAATAAATTTTTCTTAAAAATTTATTGTTGGTAATATTTTTTTTAATAAAAGTCTATTTTTATGTATATATTTCTGTAAAAGCGTATTTTTATACTTTCATAGTATTTTGACTATTTGTCCATAGTTGGGACCCTAACAGGTGCTACCACCTCGGGTCAGGGTGGACCTGGGAACAACAGTAATTAAGAGATGGTTCGATGCTCCTCACAACCTCCCAATCAGAGTCCTTGCTGCCGTATTGCGATCCTACAGAATGATGAAGACACAGAGAACCCAATATGTGAGCACGATGAAGTGTTAAAGGAAATGGAAACAAAACAACACTTAAACTTATCAGAATGAGATTTGAAACGTATGGAGCACATAATGGTGAAAGAAGGCTTGGAAATTTTGACACTCACAGGATGTATTGAAAGCAAGACGGATAGAGAAAAAAGCGCATAATTACCTTCCGAGCTTTTGTAAATGGATGGCAGAACCTGGTCTAGGAGAGAACAAAAAAAAAACAAAAAAAAAAAACAGAAAATTTACAAGAAAATTGAAGAAAGGAGAAGAAATTGTAGAGAGCCATGATTTTCAACGTCCTGATACCACACATCACATCGGAGATAAGAGTATTTCGGCCAATGTATTTTCCAGATGTTTTCAGGATAGTCTTGTATCCGGATGTGCGTTGTGGTGTAGTGGATCTCGACTCGGAACGAAAAATCGGAGAGCCGAGTTCAAATTCCAGTTGAATTCATTGCATTCACTTACGCTCAAATACCCTTGCGAAAAGTATTAATTCGTCTCTTTCTTCCAGTTATGGGTTAAATAACAGGACAGATTGGGTTTTATAGCCTTAGTTGGCAACCAGTCTACCGCAGAAAGTAATGGTAACCTACGCGGGATAATCTTCTGTCCAGTCAGTCATGTCACGAAAGAGGCATGATCGCCCAAGCGTGTTTCACATATGGCACTTAACTGACTGACTTGTATCCGGTAGTTCTTAAATTTTCAAACTAGACGTTCTGGAAAATGAATCATGCTTTTCTTTAAATGGGACTGTGTAATTAATCAAAATAGAAACTTAAACTCTACAAAAACCAAAGAGAACAATAATTTTTTTTATTAAAATCTTGCATACAGTTATTAGTAAAGATTGATCTTATAAAAAACGTAACCTTTGTGATATCAGAATATGTGAAGGTGGTACAACGACTCTAAACGAGTTTGAATTCCAGTCGAGTTCGTTACATTCAATTTTCTGCAAATGCCCTTTGAGCTTCAACCCCGCCAACTATGGGTTAAACAATAGGACAGTGTCTCTTCAGCCTTGGTTGGGTACTAGCTTAAGAAAACTGAAATAAAACTGTAAGGGTACTAGCAGTATAGCCCGACGTTGCTCGGGCGTAATGAAAGCTTCAAAACTAATCCATGGTCCTGGAGCTCAGACTCTTTGGACGTTGGCACGAAAGACTAAAAAGCAACAATTGTTTCCAGTTAAAGCGAAACCATAGACTGAAAGAAAAATGAATGGATGTAAGTCAAAGTTTGATTTCCTGGTCTCGATATAAAATAAGTTTTTTTCGTCGTAAACTGAATTTTGAAGGCTAAATAAGTCCTCTGAGTAAATGATATGGCTGAGATTAAGAACTATATTTATACCTACTTAGAGCCAAACCCGAAGCAAAAGGTAAAATAAAAAGGCTGAAAAACTGATTTTGATCAAATCCGATAGGATATCGGGGTATCAATTTCCAATATCGGAGTCAAATAAGTCATCCAAGGACAGAACTGCAACCTTGAAACTTCTGAATATCGTTTCTTATGTCTTTATCTATGAGTGTATCAAATTTGATTAAGATCGGACCACTCCTTCTATAACCCGATTTTTTCGATTATCGATATTTATCGGAGGTACCTCGACACAAAACCTAGCTAAGAACACTCGCAGACGCTTACAGTACAACCGTGTAAATTTTCAAGAAAATCGGTTCAGCCGTTTCGAAGTCTATAGGTAACGGACACGGACACACACACAGAGTTTCATTTATAAATAAGTTTAGATATTTTTAAAATACATCTTAAAATGTAAATATCTAGGCAAAAAGATAAACAAATGCCGAGTTAATATATTGCGCCCCCTGAACTTCCTAAGGTCATGGCGCTTTCAACGAGGTGTTAAAGCCCAAGTTGAGATTTTCCAATCTATGTAGTTTCGTTGACCTCGACCTGTCATGGTATGTAAAATGTTCTGCTTATAAAATACAGTGGTGGCCTTGTTATGGACGATCGTGGTTTACTACTAAGGGTTTAAAGGACGAAGAATAATCAAGATCACGTGTTAGGATGCAGAGATGGTGTAATGAATATCAGCTCGGAATAAGAGATCGTAGAACCGTGTTCGAATTCCAGTCGTAGCCGGTACAGTCACTTATGTGAAATATATTTCAGAAAGGCATCATGCTATATTCTTTCACAAGCCATGGGTTAAATAGGGGGAACTACATCTGGAAAATGAATGTTTTTTCTCAAAAGGAAATGCGTAATGTACTCGCAAAAATATTAGAGTATTCTTAAATATACTGTTTTGGATTTAAATAAATCGTAAAAGAATCAGTCAATGAGGCATATATATATATATGTCATTCGCAGACTGTTTCGCTGTATCACAGCTCATCAGTATGGTTAGACAGCCGATTGCTTTTTACCCAGGATTGAAACCCGACTGAATTGGCGTCAGTCGGCGATTCTACCTTTGAGCTACGGGCGCTCGGTAGAAGGAGCCAAACTTTTTAGCGTGTATATTATCATTATACACGTCCAATAACTGAGTGTTCTAATTCATTACTGAATGAATGATGCGTAGATGCCAGAGTAGCTAGCACACATTATATATATATTATATATATTGTGTGTGTATATCAGTCGAAGAGCAGGGACTCATGTGGATGGGGGAATAAAACATATGCCCGACCCTACCTTGTGCAGAATGTAAGGGATATTTTTGGCTGAGCTTAAGGGCTCGAGCACTTTAAAAAGGTATTATGCCTCATTCCGCCACGTGGAATGGCAGATAAATACCCAGTGATCGCTGCCAGATTTCCTCCGGACCGAGAAGAACCTAAACGAGGCAATGCCGGAGAGCAGACTGGAGAAAAGTAGACAAGAGGCCGACACTGCCTTATGTAAGGTCTACGGAAAATTTTTGTCCAAGCTTAAGGTTTCGGATTTCCACGTAAATAAAAAAAAAAAAAATAGGCCTTGTGTCACATCCATCCTCAGTAGGGAAGTTTCTGGTAAATACCCACTGATCGCTGCTTAGCTCCCTTCGCCAATTATCGCCTTCTAAATATATATATATATATATATATATATATGTATATATATATATATAGAGAGAGATAGATAGATAGATAGATAGATAGATAGATAGATAGATAGATAGATAGATAGATAAAATGCAACAAAACGTAAACATATAGGATTAGTTCTGATCCTTATACCACTGAAAACTGAGGCTAACTAGTCGGCTCGTTAAAAAAATAATAATGGAGAAAACATTTTTTGGGAAATATAACTTTGGATTAGCATGCGTTAAACCTTTTACAGATAACATGTCAAAATTGAAAGCAAATATTAATTTTAATCATTTTGAAAGTAGGTACTGTTCATAATATAAACGCAATGTCAAATTGATTCTTGACTAAATGAATAATCTGTCAGTCATTCAAATACACGCTTGGGCGATTATGTCTCAAAAGAGACATGACTGACTGGGTAGAAGATTATCCTGCAGTAGGCTGCCATTATTTTCTGCGGTAGAGTGGTTGCCAGCCAAGGCTATTAAACCCAATCTGTCCTGTTATTTTCCCTCCAGTTATGGATTAAATAACAGGAAAGATTGGGTTCTATAGCCTTGGCTGGCAGCCAGTCTCCCGTAGAAAGCAATGACAACTTACTGCGGGATAGTCTTCTGCCAAGTTAGTGATGTCTCTTTCGAGGCATGATCGCCCAAAGCGTGTATCACGTATGGCACTTAATACGATCCTTACTTGCGCCATACTTTCAGTCTTGTGCCACATCTAAACTAGGTACCGTCACGTTTTCGCGCGAAAACAATATAGCGTAATAAAAAAAGGCCACAAGCTGAACGAAAATAAAGTTTTATCGTCAAAATGTTGATGTTATTAAGATGAAAGACCAAAGTATTTTTAAATTATTTTTTGAAATTATTTAATCCTTTCGAACACGGTTAAAATCTTGTTTTGTTTACGTAATCACTGTGGCTAACTTTTAATATTGACTTTTTTTGCGCTTGTATTCCGTTGAAAACACATTCAATTGGAAATTCTTATAAAAAAATCAAATAATTGTCCGATTTTAATGAAATTTTCAAAACTTATTCACAAATGAATGAAATTATAATTTTTTTTTTTTTTTTTTTTTTTTAAGAAAAGTTTGTTAATATGATACCACCTACTTAATTTCATGAAATTTCGCGAAGAACGTTCCTGTTCCCTGAAAAAAAAAATTGTTAAAAGTAGGAGTCTTTGGAGATTGTAAATCACCTACTTTTTTTTTTCAAATTAATGCTATTTAAACGAAAATCTGCTCTGAATTGAAAAATAATGAATCCAATAAAACAATGACATTACTTAATTAGAAAAGCTTTTAATTGCTTTTGTAAATAAGTAACATTAAGGACATTATTGTCTGAAAAAATAAAATTTTTCGGATGAATAATGAATTTTTACAAGAGATTGTTGCATTTTTTTTTACATTTTAATTATAATAATTTATAATAGTTTAAAATCCTGTAAAATTCTGTATTGGGCTATTCCCTGAATGTGATACAATAATTAAGTGAAAAAAAATTTACGAGTTCAAAATTGCAAAGTTTAATAATCGTAGTTGCGCTATTCTATTCTTAAAATAATTTTTATTTTGTATTTTTTTACTTAATATGGTCCCATATTTTCATGTATGGTAGATTAAAATTGCCATTATTATGAAAAGGTTACGTAATCTAAGAATTTTGTTTTTTCACTTAGATTATGAAAGTTGTCATCTATAACAGCTGTCATCGCTTCGTCATTCAACAGTTCATCAAACGTTCGATCAGATGAACACGACCCATCGTTACTAATTGGTTGTTTATTACTTTTTTAATACTATAAGAAGTAATATTTCTTTAAAAACAGATTAATTTCATTTTCAGTTTTCTAATTTTACTAAAATAAAGTGTCAAATCTTGAAATATTTTTAAAATCGATAAATTTTTGTTTGTTTACAAATTTTTAAAAATTAAGTAAATGGCCGCTTTTAAGAAAATTTTAAGAAATCGAAATTAAATATGACATTTCAATCGATATAATTTCTATCTGAAATACACCAGAAGTTTTTACTTAATGGAAATAAATTTAATCATTAAGCTTTTAATGAAATCTAAAATGAAATCTTCAAGAATGTTTTTGCATTTAAAAAATTTCATTTTAAACTTAGGTATCGAAAAATTTATGCAGAAAAAGTGGAGGTACCTAAAAACTAGACTTTAAAACAAAAAGAAAAGAAAAAATTCACCATAAAATGCGATATGTAAAACTTCGTTCAGTCCTCATTAGAGAAGACACTCTCCGGCAAACCAACTACTTAATCTCAACACAACTACGTAGCACATTCACCTATAAGCTATGTTTATCCCATAAATGCTTTTTTCTGTATTTTGTTTTTTCAGTTATCTAAACTTATTTATTAATGGAACTTTGTGTGTGTGTGTGTGTGTGTGTGTGTGTGTGTGTGTGTGTCCGTTACCTATAGACTCTGAAACGGTCGAACCGATTTTCTTGAAAATTTACACAGTTGTACTATAAGTGTCTGCGAGTGTTCTTAGCTAGGTTTTGTGTCGAAGTACCCCCGATAAATATCGATAATCGAAAAAATCGGGTTATAGAAGGAGTGGTTTTAATCAAATTTGATACACTCATAGACAAAGACATAAGAAACGATATTCACAAGTTTCAAGGTTGCAGTTCTTACAATAGTGCAGAAAATTTGATATTGATACCAGGAAATCAAAATTTGACTTATATCCATTCATTTTTCTTTCAGTCTACGATTTCGCTTTAACTGGAAAGAACTATTGCTTTTAGTCTTTCGTGCCAACGTCCAAAGAGTCTGAGCTCCAGGACCATGGATTAGTTTTAAAGCTTTCATTACACCTGAGCAACGCCGGGTTATACTGCTTGTCTTTACATAAGTAAATATAGTTCATCTTTTGGGAGCTGTCTTAAAATGTAAAACTGTGTAGGAAAACACAGTTGTGTTGAATTAATTTCAAAGTCTTCACTATTATGCGGACCAAATGTTAACTACATCCATTATAATCCTTAAAACGATACGCTACACTGTGTTGACGTCATTGATAAATGCGAACTATTGTGTACTCCACTTTTTTCTAATTTGTAGCATTGCAGAGTTATCTAGTGACGTGGACACAGTTGAAGCCTTTTTTATTTACTA
>JBBBDQ010000560.1:312500-499494 GCA_037127315.1 Ascarosepion bandense
TAAAAAATAATGTTCAAACAAATCATTTCATATATATATATATGCGTGTGTGTAAAAAGAAGGATGGATTTTTTTTTTTTTGTATTTATTATTCCAACAGATTTTTATTGATTAAACGTTATTTTTAGTGGATACTCGTATTTGAGTAGCCGTTCCGTTTGTTTATTAAACAGAACATTTTATTTTCGTCTCGAATATTCAAAGCCAGCATACAAAAATAAAATGTACTATTTAATAAATAAACAGAGCGTCTACTCAAATACGAGCAGACACTAAAATTAGCATTAAGTATTAAATTTTCTAATTATAACCTTCAGGAATCTGTATTCAGAGTAATTTATGACAATTAGTTTTCTAATTTTAAAAAATGTATTTTTGTAACAAGTCTGTAGCTGACAATGGGTTTTCCGCAAGTAAAAAGAATGACGGTTTGAGACACTTGTATTTTGTGCACAAAACTGCCAACGTATCATCTAGAACAGGTGGGAATTTCTCTACTTATAAAATAAGCATGCCGGTTCAAATAAACTTACCGACGAGACTGATTCTTGTTGCAAACTAACCACGCGACAGAGAAAAATATTTAAGACTTAAAAAAAAAAACGTGCCACATTAAATAAGCGTAGTACCGGGGTATTGTGGGGAAACTTGTATGTACCAGGGGAGGAAGGAGTAGGGGAATTTAATTTAATCGCGCCAACACTTATAGTTGGTACAGAAGAGTAATTAGATATCGCTACTGACTTTAATTTTAGAAATATATGCTGGTAGTTTTAGGGTTATCAGTGTCAGTCAGTTAAGTGCCATACGTGATACACGCTTGGGCGATCATGTCTCGAAAGAGACATGACTGACTGGTCAGAAGATTATCCCGCAGTAGGTTGCCATTGCTTTCTGTGGTAGACTGATTGCCGACCAAGGCTACAGAACCCAAACTGTCCTGTTATTTAACCCATAACTGGAAGGAATAGACGGATTAATACCTTTCCCAAGGGTATTTGCGCGTAAGTGAATGCAATGAATTCAACTGGAATTCGAACTCGGCTCCCCGGTTTCTCGTTCCGAGCCGATATCCACTGTACCACAACGCACATCCTATCAGTGTGAGAGAGAGAGAGAGAGAGAGAGAGAGAGAGAGAGAGAGAGAGAGAAAAATCTGCGAACCGGGTTTAAATTCCGACCTACTTTGATGCGTTAACTTTCGCACAAATGCCTTTGCAAAAGGCATGAAACCAACTTTTCTTCCTCAGCCATGGGTTAAATATCAGGGTAGACTGAGCTCTCTAGGCTTGCGTGGCAGCTAGTATAGAAGAGAGGGGAAATGAATTTAATACCGTAGAGAAGTCGGCAGGAAACCACTATTTCTAAGAAATCATAGCAATTCACACACACACACACACACACACACACGCACGCACATTTATGTTTAATTATTTCACCCCAAGCAAGTCAGTAAAGCTACTAAGACACAGTGGGTTACTGAGTATGAAAGAATAGAAGGAAAATAAAAAAAAATGATGAAAGAACAATAATTACATCGACAGAAATAATGATTGACATTCTTCTTTTGTGCCGTGTTTTCTCAGGACGTAGGAGATCATGGACCTCCACTTACCCCTATTAACATTTTTTTTCTCTTGTTATCTCTATCCAATCCCTCTCCACCATCCACCTGATCATTCTTATCAAGCATGTCTCGCGTTGGTTTCCCCTGTCTTTCCCACTCTATCCGTCCCGTGAGATTCACCAAGTATTCCTTCCTCATTACGTGTCCCAGAATCTTCAGCTGTTTGTTTCGAGGTTTAACGACCTATCAATCCTTATCGGATCATTTTAAGGTCATAACAAATGATTTTGGGTAAGGTTATATTATTTTTACAGAATGTTGGAAGATGTCTTACTTTTTAAACTTTTCCATTGCTTTCAAGTTGCATTACTTTTTAAATTTTTTTCCCCCGGTGAGGGTCGGATCTTTTTTTTTTTTTTTTTAATCGTATCACCCCGAGCAAGGCGGTAACACCACTGATGTGCATGAGGCTACGTAATAGTGAAAAGATTGGAAAAGAGAAAGCTGGAAACCACATCCTGAACAGGGAACAGGGGATGAACCTCTTAACCTGTTCAATAGATGTGGGTGGAGTGTGAACCAGGCGATAGATAGAACTATCTACTCCAATTGAAAAAAAAACAAAGTGAGAAGATTGGAAAAGAGAAAGCCGGAAACCACATCCTAAACAGGGAACAAGGGATGAGCATCTTAACCTGTTCAATAGACGTGGGTGGATTGTGAACCGGGCGATAGATAGAACTATCTACTCCAATTGAAAAAAAAACAAAGTGAGAAGATTGGAAAAGAGAAAGCCGGAAACCACATCCTAAACAGGGAACAAGGGATGAGCATCTTAACCTGTTCAATAGACGTGGGTGGATTGTGAACCGGGCGATAGATAGAACTATCTACTCCAATTGAAAAAAAAAACAAAGTGAGAAGATTGGAAAAGAGAAAGCCGGAAACCACATCCTAAACAGGGAACAAGGGATGAGCATCTTAACCTGTTCAATAGACGTGGGTGGAGTGTGAACCGGGCGATAGATAGATCTACTTTTGATCTTCGGATCTTTACTTAGATTATATTTTGTTGTATAGTTTTATCTTTTTGAGGAAGGTTAAACTAGTATTAGAGTTTATTTTTTTCGAAAAGATCTTTCAGGTTGAATCTTCAACTGTCTCTTCCTGATGTTAAGTATAAGTTTCCTTCTCATTTTCATCCTCTCCAAGAACTTTGGTGTTGCTCGCATGTTCAATCCATGGTATCCTCAGCATCCTTCTGTAGAAAACAATTGATATTACTCTTCAGTCATTACGCTTTAAAATTTCAAAGCAAGAAACCGGATTAGCGTCCCTCAAACAAGAAGTGCGGAAAGAAGAAAACGTTAGTATAGAACTTACGGTTACATTTAGCCATTTTAACTGTAAAAATGATGAGACATTGCTTCCAATCTAGTGATACGCTTAAAACCTACTTACCATAGAAGACAATTAATCAGAACAATTACCATTAAAATATTTATAGAAAAGACACAGGAAAGCTGCATTTCAGCAATTGGAAAATGACTGAAGTCGAGATGCTAGTTCTAGACCAATAAAATTGCAGATTTGGATTTTATAAAAAAATCTATGAATAAAAATAAATGCAATCTTTAGACAGACATACACCCTGAAGGAGTATGGCATTAAAAATTATTTCTAAGTTTTCGAAGTATTTTAAAATCACCCTATAAAAAAAATTAAAAAAATTAAAAAAATAAAATAAAATAATTGAAAAATACTCGCCCCAAATTGATCATAAACAAAACTCCATCTAAACTTAATTTCAAGGTAGTAATATAGCAGGAAGATTTTGTATATAGAAGCGTAGCACTATGAGGAATGGGCTTTCGTAATCGAATTGTTGAAGATGTCATTCACGAAATATGTTACGGCACAGAGAATACAAACTGACGTGCTGTTAAAAGTTCCTTGCACTATTTTCACGGTCGGAAGGTTATCAATTTAGAAAGGCGTTATAAACAAAGTGAATGAAAAGACAAATTTGCAACGGAAAACACGATTTCAAGTCTTTTCTTGTTCACTGTCTTCTTTCACTAGTCATTCTTTAAGAGATGTCAGTTAAGTGCCATACGTGATACACGCTTGGGCGATCATGTCTTGAAAGAGACATGACAGTGACTGGGCAGAAGATTATTTATTTTCTTGATGATGTCTTCGATTTTCTTCTTTTAATTCTTTCCTCATTTGCAATATTCATTTACAAGCCATTTTTCTTTCTTCCTATTTTTCTTTTTTACCTTCCTTGTAATTTTTAAATTTTTTTTATTATTTATAAATAATCGTTGTGGTGCAATGGATATCGACTCGGAACGACAAATCGGGGAGCCGAGTTAGAATCCCAGTTCAATTCCTTGCATTCACTTACGCACAAATACCCTTTGGAAAGGTATTAATCCTTCTCTTCCCTCCACTTATGGGTTAAATAACAAGGTAGGACTTGGGGACTAATAAATAATAGAACAGATTGGGTTCTATAGCCTTGGCTGGCAACCAGTCTACCACAGAAAGCAATGGCAACCTACTGCGGGATAATCTTCTGCCCAGTCAATTATGTCTCTTTTGAGACATGTTCGCCCAAAGCGTGTATCATGTATGGCACTTGACTGACTGACTGAATATAATAGTTGGAACCATGATTAAGGCTTTTACTGGTCATAAAGTGGGGGTTGGTTTTCTATTCTTATGAAGTAATAAACTGATCCCCCTACTAATTACTACGTAATAATACATCTCTTCTCAGGCTTACGGCCATATCACTTTGAATACATCGGTTCTCGTTCGATCACCGAAGTTAAGCAACGTTGAGCCTGATCAGTACTTAGATGGGTGACCGCTTGGGAATACCAGGTGTAAGTGTTTAATGACGGATGTGCGCTGTGGTGCAGTGGATATCAGCTCGGAAAGAGAAATCGGTGAGCCGAGTTCGAATTCCAGTTGAATACCCTGCATTCACTTAAGCACCGGTACCCTTTGGAAACGTATTAATCCACCCCTTCCCTCCAGTTATAGGTTAAATAACACGGTAGGACTTGGAGACCCTGCCCTTAAAAAAGAAAAGAAAGAAATCCCAATGAATCTTGATACTCGAAAAGAAAAAAGTATTACTAGACACAAAACTTGTATTAAAACAACAATAAATTGTTGAAAGAAAAAGGTATTACCAGCAATAAATAAATCAAGTTTAGTTGGCAATAAATAAATCAAATTTAGTTGGCAATAAATGACCCGTCGAGGTTGATGTACCATAAAACAACCAAATAACATCTCTTCTCCCTCTAGCTATGAGTCAAATAACTAATTTTTATATTTATTTTCTGAACATTTTTCTTTTGTTATTCGATTTTTCAAAATTATCTCTTATATCAAGCTGCTGTCTTTTATTTTTATTCGTTTTTTCCTCTTTATCTTTTCTTTTGTAGGTTTTGGTTTTTTTTTGTTTTGTTTTGTTTTTAATTCTTTTCTTGCTGTTTCCGTTTCTCTCTCTTTTTTTTTTATTTCATTCATATATTTTTTGTTTCTTGTTCCTCATTTTGTTACCTACATTTCTCTCTTTAATTTGCATCCCATTTTTTTTGTATTCGATGTGTAAGTGTGGTAAGAGCCGATATCCACTGCGTTGTGGCGCAGTGGATATCGGCTCGGAACGAGAAATCGGGGAGCCGAGTTCGAATTCCATTTACATTCACTTACGCGCAAATACCCTTGGGAAAGGGTCTTCCCTTCAGTTATGGGTTAAATAGCACGACAGATTGAGTTCTATAGGCTTGGTCGGCAACCAGTCTACCGCAGAAAGCAATGGCAACCTACTGCGGGATAATCTTCTGCCCAGTCAGTCATGTCTCTTTCGAGACATGATCGCCCAAGCGTGTATCACGTATGGCACTTAACTGACTGAAGTGTGGTAACGGCTTCGAGTGAACAATGCGTAGAAGTCCAGTCGGGTTTACTAACGCGCAGATACCCTTGGTTTCTGCAAAGCTATGGGTTGAATAGCAGAACAGACTGGATCCTATAGCCTTGGTTGATAACCAGTCTACTGCAGTAACGATAACAAACCATGAGAAAATCTGTCTTGTCAGTTATGGAGTGAAAGTTCGTCGAAGCGTGTATCGAGTATGGCACCGACTTCCTGTGTTTCCCTTAAATCTTTTTCCTTTTTATATTCTCTTTATTGAACTATCGCCCGGTTCACACTCCACCCACGTCTATTGAACAGGTGAAGAGGCTCATCCCTTGTTCCCTGTTTAGGATGTGTTTTCCGGCTTTCTCTTTTCCGATCTTTTCACTCTTACGTAGCCCCCTGCGCTTCAGTGGCATTACCGCCTTGCTTAGGGTGATATGATAAAAAAAAAAATCCTTTCTCGTCCCTAAAATCCCTTACTAATGAGAACAAAAGATTAAGTAAGCAATATTCATTACTTCACGTCAAAAAAAAAAAAATTCTTGCCGTTACTGTCACTTAAAAAATACGATGCCTCAAAATTCTTTTAGCCTTTCCTTACTCCTGTGTCTTCAGGTGAATGATTGCGTATTTGCTAAAGAAATGGAGCATGAATAGAGGGGCCTGCAAAAGTAGGTATACAGAAATTATTATTTTTGTGTAGTCAATACAATTTTACTGTATATCTACTTTTATATGTTGCTATTTGTCAAACTTAGTTGTAGCTCTGAGTTGTTCTATTTTCTTTTTTAAGGTCAGATAATCGAAAAAATCGGGTTATAGAAGGAGTGGTCCGATTTTAATCAAATTTGATACTCATAGACAAAGACACAAGAAACGATATTCAGAAGTTTCAAGGCTGCAGTTCTTACAATAGTGCAAAAAATCGATAATATATATATATAAAAGGCAAGATGTGTGTGTGTGTGTCTGTTTATCTGTCTGTATGTCCTTTATACAAATCCACAATTTTTATCCGATTCTCACCAAACTTCACACAAATATTCTTTAGGGTGAGTCTGAGCTCCAGGACCATGGATTATTTTTAAAGCTTTCATTACACCCGAGCAACGCCGGGCTATACTGCTAGTAACCAAATAAAAGTAATTTATTAAGGGTTAAAAGCTTTATTTATAATCATATCACCCCAAGAAAGACAGTCTATTGCCACTGGTGCACAGGAGGTTACATAGGAGGAAAAATATGAGAAAGAGTGACAGGTTACAGGGCGTGTCAGGAAGTGGCTAAGATAAGGGTCAAGATACTGAGAGTAGAGTAGACGGAGAAAGGAGCATGAGAAAGAGGATGCAAGTTGGCAAGATAGGAGATGACTATTGACTTTACACTTAAACTCCCAGAGATTGTAGCTGTCGAGGAAGCAAGTAAACGGAAGGGAATTCCACAGGCGAGAAGTGCGAGAAAAGAAGCTACTAGAGTAGAATTTGTGTTTACATTTTATTGGTTTCACAGTAAAAGTTTGGGACCTAGTTGCTAATCTTGTGGCTCGAGGAAATTCATGCATAAGGGGAACCAGAGTGTCAAGTACATCAGAGCAAAAGCCGTGAAGTGAAAATACTTCTACAAGAGAAACAGAGAAGCCACATCGCGTCGGTGAGAAAGTGACTGTATTTGGCTGCCAGGTCGGGATCGATCACATTACAGATTCTCCGTTGGATTTTGTCAAGGACTCCTAGGTCGATAGCAGGGGCACCCGACCAGATATGGTAGCAGTATTCAATGCAAGGGCGGATGGTAGATTTAATTAGTAATTATTTTTAGTAAAATAAGTGGCAAAGGAGTGTGCGTTGTGGTGCTGTGGATATCGTTTCGGATCAAAAAATCGAATTCGAGTTGAGTTAAATAGCGGGACAGATTGGGTTCTATAGACTTGGTTGGCAACCAGTCTACCATAGAAACCGACTGCAGGAAAATCTTCTGCCCAGTCAGTCATGTCTTTTTCAAGACATGATCACCCAAGCGTGTATCACGTGTGGCACTTAACTGACTGAAGACTTGAGTCAATGCTACACCCGCTTAAAATTACAACTCGGTTAAAGACGATCTCAAGATTTTCGTTCAATTCTTCTATTTAGTGATTTTATTGCTCATGGCTACGTTTTCATTCGGAAAACTTATTATTTTGCCTTGGGATTTGCGGTGTTTCTCTCGCTCATAAATTCTCTCTCTTTTTTTCTCTCTTTCTCTCTTTCTCTCTCTCTCTCTCACACCACAACTGTTTCATTTCACCTATTTATCATTGTTAATAATAATACCCCTCCCTCAAATTGTTAAAACAAAGTATATGGTATATTAAAGAAATTTGCTAAATTTCATCATGAGATTACTTTCCAATTATCGCATGGTAGCGCACAAAACTGATGATAGGTAGCAGCAGTGGTGGCCTGTTTTGTGTGTTTCTAAGACCAGTTGAACTATGCCGGTGGGAACAAGTTTAACTGAGCCAGACAAGTCGATGGTTAAGAACCAGAAAAAACGTTAGTCACCTTGACGAGCAAATCTCAATAACAAAAATGCAGATTGCGCAGTAGTTCACCAGTTGCACAGCTAGGCAAACGTCAACAGACTAATACATTGACTGCAATGATCAATGGTGAATGATAAGTGATTTTCGAAAACTACAATTGCTTAGACCAGCCAATACTAATTAACAAAATACTACTATTAAAAGTAATAACTACTAATAGTACTTCCAATGTAAGTACGAAAACATTTAAGAAAAAAAACCCTACTAAAACTATTTGTGAAATGTGGTATTGTAACTATTTACACTATTCAGATGTCGTCCTAATCTTTGTTATATTAGGACGTTTCGATCGTTCTACGCTTCCGCCTTCTTCATGCCCTTTCTGGAAATATGTTTCTCTTTAGTAATTCAACTCTCGAAGTTTTTGTTCACCTCTGCTGTGGCCAGATATTGCACTCACAACTTTTTATGTAAAATCACTAAACTGCTCCAGCCAACACTTACTCACAGTATGACTAGAACATTTCTAGCTCTTAGCACGCTTTCTCCTGTTACACCACGCAACCACTGTTCTATCATCTACCTGCTCAGGTCCTTCAAATCTTATCCGCTGCTTTCCTCAGCCTCTTTTCCCCTCTGTGTGGTGTGTTACTATCAGGTTTTCCAAGCCCTCCTTCCTCATTGCATGTCCAACAGAATTACTAAAAAATCCAATTCTTTTACATCGATTGTCACGTTTTTTTCTCATTACAGTCAGGATCACTCTGTACAAGGCTCAGGGCAACTCAAAGTAGAGGGTGAGAAAGTAAGAGTCAGAATTTACGCGGATAGGTGGGGAAAATAACGGTTAATCCTAGACTGGAACAGGGTTACAGTTACAGTGATCGGGAAACATCCTCTTGCGAGCCGGTTCCACAGAGCAGTGGCTCGGGAAAAGAAGCTGTTCGAGTGGAACTTTTCAATGAAATACAGTGCGGTGGTTTGCTATAGTGTGGGTGGTGTGGCGGAAGGTTAAAACCGGTGAAACTAAGAAATGCAGTTCGTCCGAGCACTTTCCATGGAAGTAACGATGTAGCAGCGAGAGAGGGGTTGCAAGGTGGAAAATAATTTCTCACCCACAAGAATGCGGAAGCAATTTTGGACAACTGTGATTGGAAAGTGAAGACTGGGCAGCTCCTGTCCATATATAGCAGCAGTGCTCAATTTGAGGCCTGATCTGGTCCTTGGAAAGATAAAATAGCACAAGGAGACAGATACTTAAGCGGTATAGGGAACTGACCATTTTCTCTGCATCTTTATCGATGGATCGTAAGTTCCATTTTAGGTCAGGGTGAGTTCAAGGCTTCAAGAGTCGCTCGAGACATTCATTCATTGTGACTGATGGCATCTTGGGGGTTCGTTCCGCGGTGGCCAGAGAAAAGGAAAGCTCTAGTTAATGATGGTCAAACACGCTCGAAACACAGAGTCAATAATTTTATATTACATTCGACTCGAGTGCAATGCCCAGATAATCTTGGCAGGATTCTCTAAGTCAGCATGTGATTCTACAGACAAATCGGAAATCAAAGAAAAAAAAGTGAGGCAAGACCACTGAGTTCCTGTGATCTGCTGTAAAGACTTGCTGTCACTTAATCTTTAGCGATAACCACCAGTCATTTGGAAGGAATAGGCAAATTCATGAAGATAAAGAAAATAAAAACTAAACAAATTAAAGCGCTGATATACAGCCGACAAGAGTCTTCTGTAAGTAATGGTTAACATCCCTTGGATGTAAGATAATTACGACTGAAAACTGTACGTTCCTATCTAGATGCCTTATATTTTTAACCTTATGCCAAAACTAAGCTGATTAAGTTAATGCGAGATCATCAGTACCAATAACCTTTATGGACGTAGGGTCGCTACTGTCAAATCCCACAAAATAACGGTTCTCGTTCAATCACCGAAGTTAAGCAGAGTCGAACCCGGGTAGTACTTAGAATGAGGACCGCTTGGAAACACCAGATAATATAAGCAACCTACAATAGAAAAACTGTTTCGACTTTCGATAACTCCCAAAAGGTTGATAAGGTGTAAAAAAACAAAAAAAACAAAAAAAAAACAATAACAAAAAAAAAACAATAACAAAAAAAAAACAATAACAAAAAGAAACAATAACAAAAAGAAACAATAACAAAAAAAAACAGTCAATCATTCTTTAATGGCACAAGAATATCTTTCATCCCTAAGCAAGGCGATAATTCCACAAGGACATAGGGAGTTATAGTGAATGAAAGAGACTCTAGTGAGGAGGATTAAGGAAAGAACAAAGCTCAGAGAGACAGAAGATGGCAACTGAAAGTAAGAAATCAGGAGTTTTACAGGCAGGAAGTCGAAGAAAAGAAATAAATTGAAGTAGCAGTTACATCTTGCTAGTTCAACAATGAAATGGTAAAACCTAGTTGCTAATCTCGTAGCATGCATAAATTCATGTTGTCAAGGCACTAAGGTAAAAAGCTCATCAGAACAGTTACTATTAAAATATTTGTAGAAAAAAAAAAGAAGAAATCCATGTCAGATCCATGAGAAAATAACCAAGGTCAAGATGTCTTGTCAGGATTGATTACCTCCCATACACACCCACTTTTTAAAACTTTGTCAAGAATCATAAGATATAGGGAGGTGAAACAAGTATTTGTACAGTAAAAAAATGGTTTTAGAATCATATATTGAAAGAAAATCATTGTCTAAAGCTCACAGTATATTTGTAAAACTATTATAAATGCAAATAAACAGCAAAAATAAGTTATTTGACATTTATATATATATATATATATATATATATATATATATATTTAGTTGGTCCTCCTTCATTTGCAACCATAGTTTTCAGTCTGTTCCTGTAGCTCTCTACAAGTGCCTGGCATGATTTGGTGGGAATTTTAGCCCACTCTTCTGCAAAAACTTTCAATTCACTGAGGTTCTTTGGTCGCCTTTCACGAATCTGAATCTTCAATATTCTCCAAAGATTCTCTATTGGATTCATGTTTAGTGATTGGCTGGGCCATGTCAACACATTGATGTTATTATTTTGAAGCCATGCACGTGTTGCTTTGGTTGTATGTTTCGCATCATTGTCCTGTTGAAAAACCCAATCTGGTCCAAATTCTAATTTCTCAACTGATGACTGCAAGCAATCCTCTAAAATCTGAATATATTTGACGGCATTCATTGTGCCCTTATTAATTTTCAGTTGTCCCATGCCATTATATGCAAAGCATCCCCAAACCATAATTAAACAATTATAAATGCAAATAAATTATAATTTGTATATATATATATATATATATATATATTTTAATCATATCACCCCGAGCAAGGCGGTAACACCACTGATGTGCCGGGGGCTACATGAGAGTGAAAAGATAGGAAAAGAAAAAACCGGAAACCACATCCTAAACAGGGAACAAGGGATGAGCCTCCACACCTGTTCAATAGACGTGGGTGGAGTGTGAACCGGGCGATAGTTTAGTCTATCTACTCCATTTGAAAAAAAATAAAGTGAGAAGTTTGGAAACGAGAAAACCGGAAACCACATCCTAAACAGGGAACAAGGGATGAGCCTCTATAACTGCTCAATAGACGTGTGTGTGTTTGTGTGTATGTGTGTGTCACTGTATGCGTAGCCAGAGATAATAAACTAAGTGTGTGTTTTAACACAACAATTAATATGAAGATGGGATATTTGTTTATTCACGTGTTATTTTGTCCTTACCATATCAGCTCTTCCGTTTTTCCTGCTGAACGTGTATATTGTTTCACTACCTAAGCTAATGATTGAACACATGACTATCAGATGATTGCAGTACATGTTTAACACTTTATGTAGACAAGGCCACTGGAAGACATTACTCGTGTTTTTAATTTTTTCCCTTTGCTTTTTGGTGCGGGGAGTCTTTAAATCTACAGAAAGTGATTTTGATATTTAGCTATCATAGTGGGTTTGTACCACAGTTGATTGCATTTTTATTTTAATTTTGTGTGTTTTAATCCGTGTAAATCCCAGTTGAATTTCTCGCATTCTATTGCGCACAAATACCCTTGGGAAATGTATTAATCCATCTCTTCCCTCCAGTTATGGGTTAAATAATAGAACAGATTGGGTTCTATAGCCTTGGTCGGCAACCAGTCTACCACAGAAAGAAATGGCAACCTACTGCGGGAAAGTCTTCTGCCCAGTCTGTCATGTCTCTTTGAAGACATGATCACCCAACCGTGTATCCCGTATGGCACCTAACTGACTGAATATAATATTTGAAATCATGATTAAGGCTTCTACTGGTCATAAAATATGGGATAGGTTTTCTATTGTTATGAAGTAATAAACTAATCCCCCATTAATTACTACGTAATAATATAGTACATCTCTTCTTTCTCTAGCTATGAGTCAAATAATAGAGTAGATTGGGTTCTATAGCCTTGGCTGGCAACCTTTCTACCGCAGAAAGCAATGGCAACCTACTGCGGAAAGATCTTCTGCCCAGTCTGTCATGTCTCTTTCAAGACTTGATCGCCCAATCGTGTATCACGTATGGAACTTAACTGACTGGCTGAAATCCCTGAAAAAGGCTTTAATACCATCAGAACGAAAATGGTTACTTGGAGTGGAAGAAAATGAGAATAACCTCGTGAAGACAAAGGACAATAAAAGAACATGTTCAGGAAGTTAGAATATGGTGATTGATATCGGATTAAAATGTTTGAAGACCGTAGGCATCAGGGAAACAAGAAATCGAAAGAGATTTCAGATGACAAGTGTGAGAGAAGAAACTATTAAGACAGAACTTACGGTTCCATCTAGCTATTCCGAAACGCCACAATTACCTGATTGGGACTCTCGGCAAAACTATATATTCAGGAAAAGCAGTAATCACGAACCTGTATTGGCAACAAACTGCCTGCATACAGACATGAAACTAGGTAAGCAGGTATGCAAGGATAAAAAGGGGTGCAAGACAAGGGTGCGCATTATCACCAGATCGTTCCTATACAACGAAACAATTCTGAGAGCGCTAGAGGTTCTGCCAGTATTCGTCATCGGTGGCCACAATCTGAACAACATAAGATACGCTGATTATACAGAGCTGATAGACAGGGAAAGTAAATTACAAGCCTTACAGGAAGTAGTTACAGGAAGTAGTTACAGAAAGCGGAAAGAAAGGACCACATATAAACTACAAGAACGTAGTAATAATTAATCAGTAAAAAGAGGAGACCAAAGTGCCAACTACAGGTGGGGGGAAACTAAAACCAAGCAGCTACAGAAATTTAAAACCTGGAAAGTGACCTAACAGTGGACGGAAAGTATGACACAGAGATCCGTATTTGTATAGTCAAGGATGCACTCCAGAGGCTGAATAGACGGGAAGATTTTGCTGGATGCAAAGAGAGTGCTGGACTGTTATGCGATGTCTGTTTTTTAATATGGCAGTGAATGCTAGACAATCTAATAAAAAATGAAAGAGACAAGAATCGAGCGAGATGTGATTCTGCAGACAGATGCTGAGGATGATATTGACAGAACGTGAACAACAACGAGATAGGAGGGACACGAAAAGGAAACTTAACATCAGAAAGAGACATTTGAAATTTCTGGGACACTTCATGAGGAAGGAGGGCTCGAAAAATCCAAGTAAAAATATATCCGGCTATGAGAACACTTGGTTTTCTGTTTTGCACAGTACCTGTTCGGCCCATCATTTACGTATTTTAAAGGCTGTTTATTTGAAGATCTATCAGCCTAGCGTGTGCAGACGGAAAGAGAATTTCATTCGCTCCTTACGATTGTTGGAGGGATTGTGAGGTTATTCTTTTTCCATTTTACTACTCTTTGGAACTGTGTGTTTACACCTACCTTACATTTGAATTAATTTTTGATTAAAATTGTACTTTTAAATATGTTCCAGCTTTCCCTTCTGTAAATAAGTTTTGTGTCCTGTATATCATTATCATTAACGCCAACGAGCACCTTTGATAATGTGTTGGCTGCAAGGAGGCTAAGGTCTACATGATGACGTCTAAATTATTTAAGCTTATTTGTTATTTCTGTGGGTACAAGTCCCTGTTTGTGTATATATATATAAATATATATATATATAGGCGGTACAAACCCGGGATAGGATTGGTAAATAATCCGGGTGGATCCTAGCAATATCGTTAATATATTAAAACTGATCAAATAGAGAGCTCAATGTAAATTATTTTAATTTACAGACCAGATATTTATTTATCTGTAAATTCGGATAAAATTTAGAGGGAAAATAGCCATTTTCAAGATGTCAATTCATGACATGCATTGTCAACCCCGTTTAAACAAAGAATGAAGTAACATTAGCTTATTCTTCCATTTAGTCACAATAGATTTTATTTTAAAATTTGGCTAAGCAGTTACCTTTTCCCTCCTACCTACCACTACCAACCCAATGGTCAAGCCACATACCTCTCACTACCATAGAAGAAATTACTACTAAGATTCTCCTAGCTTAACCCTATAAAAGCCAATATTCCCCAACCCCTTCTTTTACTAGACCAATCCTCTCGCATTAGAAGTTTTCCTCATTCTTTGTTTAAACGAGTCGACAAAGCATGTCTTAAACTGACATGTTGAAAATGGGTATTTCCCCTCTAAATTTTATCTGAATTTACATTATATATATTATATATATATATATATATATATATATATATACACACACACACACACACACACACACACTCCTATCTAAGTGAGAGTAATATTTTTTTTCCTCAAAACATACCCAGGTGCTGACTGCGGAAGTGACCACGTCCCAGTCATCTGCAAACTAAAAGTGAAACTCCGAAGACTGAAGAAGCCCAGCATAACACCAAGACTGCAATACGACACACTAGAGGATGATCTCACCCTGCAGAAAGAATATAATAACAGCGTAAAAAAGAAATATGAAGAACAAATTGGAAAAGGATACTCAAAATGGGATTCACTAAAAGAAGCAATGGTGACCTCAGCGAACAACATAGCCCCAAAGGAAATCAGACGCAGAAGAAAAAACGAGTGGATGACCGAAGAGATCCTCCACATGATGCAAAGGAGACAAAAAATAACGCCAAGACACGGAGCAGAGTACAAAAAACTTCACAGGGAGATAAGGAACAAATGCAGACAAGCCAAAGAGGAATGGCTCAACAACAAATGTGCAGAAGTAGAGAGACTGAGCAGTAACAACAAAGCAGAGATGCATAAAGAGATAAGAGAACTGACAGGACAAAAAACCTGTTCCTCAACAGGATGCATAAAATCCAAGGAAGGGACAATCATATTAGAGAAAGAGGAAATACTCCAGCGATGGGAAGAATACATAAAGGATCTCTTTGGCGACAAGAGAGAACAACCGAGAATACACAAGGAGATGGATGGACCGGAAATCCGAAAATCCGAAGTGGAAGCTGCAATGGCTAAAATGAACAGAAACAAAGCACCTGGCCCAGATGGCATAGTGATAGAGCTGCTGACAGCCTTAGAAGAATATGGCATAGAAAAGATTACCGACATAATAAACGAAATTTATAGCAGCGGAATAATACCAGACGACCTATGCAAGTCGATATTTATAGCGCTGCCGAAGAAACCTGGTGCAAACGAGTGCGAACTACACAGAACTATCAGCTTAATGAGTCACATTACAAAACTGATTGTCAGAATCCTGATGAATAGAGCGAGAAGCAGAATCAGGCCAGAGATAGGGCAGGAACAGTGCGAGTTCGTCAAGGACACTGGAACAAGGAACGCCATATTCATGATTAGGATGCTCTCTGAAAGGACATTACAAATGAAGAAAGACTTGTACCTATGCTTCATTGATTACGCGAAAGCATTCGACAAAATACGACACAAAGAATTGATGGAAATGCTAGGCAACCTCGACATTTTCGGCAAAGACATAAGAATAATCAAGAATCTATACTGGCAGCAAACGGCCTGCATACGGACAGGTAACGACCTCAGTAGATACACAAAGATAGAAAAAGGCGTAAGACAAGGATGTGTCTTTTCACCGGATTTGTTCAACCTATACAGCAAGAATATTTTGAGGACCCTAGATGACACACCAGGATTTGTTATTGGAGGCCACAACCTGAACAACATAAGATACGCGGACGATACAGTACTGATTGTGGACACGGAAAGGAAACTGCAAGATCTCATACAGAAAGTAGCAGTGGAGAGTGACAAGAAGGGACTACAAATAAACTTTAAGAAAACTGAGTGCATGGTCATCAGCAAAAGATACAACCCAAAATGCCAAATACAGGTGGGGGATAACAGAATCAAACAAGTCCAAGAATTTAAGTACCTAGGAAGTGTTCTAACAGGAGATGGAAAGTGCGACACGGAGATCCGAAGGCGAATTGGCATGGCAAAGGACGCGTTCCAGAAGATGAGCAAAATACTAACACACAGGAAGATCTCAATAGAAACGAAGAAAAGAGTGCTAGACTGCTTCGTGATGTCAGTTCTTCAATACGGCGGTGGACAATATCATCGAAAATGAGGACAAAACTGGAAGCGGCCGAAATGTGGTTCTACAGAAGGATGCTACGGATATCGTGGACTGAGCATACAAGCAACGACGAAGTGTTAGAAAGAATGGCAACAAAAAGGAAATTGATGCTGAGCATCAGGAAGAGACAACTGAAGTTCCTGGGACATGCAATGAGGAAGGAGAGCTTGGAGAACCTGATACTGACTGGACAGATAGAAGGAAGGAGAGACAGAGGAAGGCAGCGGATAACATATTTGCAGGGTCTGATCAGGTGGATGACGGAACGGGGGTTGCCAGGAGCAACAGGAGCAAACATACTAAGAGCCACAAGGGATAGGGAGACGTGGAGATCCATGATCGCCTACGTCCTGAAGGGACAGGTCACATAGAAGAAGAAGAAGCCATAGTTAACACAATTCGCCCATCTTCACGCCGTGAAATCTGCTGATGCTCTGAAAATGTCACAAGATGTTAATTTTATATTAGGTTTGGGTAATTCAAATTGTGCTTGTCACTGTCGGTAAATAAACTTATCGTAGGATATGTTTAAACATATAAATTAAGAAAGCTCTTCATGCCCGCAAAAGTTGGTATGTCAAAAGAACGAGTTTTCTCTTGACACCCTGGTACTTCACTCCACGGCAATGTTTGTTTTAAAAAGCAAAGATTAGTACTTTAATAAAACCGGAACATATGAAAATGAATTTATACATTTTCATTGTTTTCGCGAATTTACGACCAAAAACACGATTATATTATCCACTAGAATGATTGTCAAAACATTTGCTAATCACCAAACAATTAGAATTGTATGAAATGTTAAACAATAAAGACTTCCTTAGAATTAGTTCTATTATTTTAATAATTTAGGAAGTTTTTATAAATTCACGAGCTGTATAGCCCGGGGTTGCTCGAGGCTTTTTAATCATTTAAGTGCCATACGTGAAACACGCTTGGGCGATCATGTCTCTTTCGAGACATGCCTGACTGGGCAGAAGATTATCCCGCAGTAGGTTGCCATTGCTTTCTGCGGTAGACTGGTTGCCAAGGCAAGGCTATAGAATCCAATCTGTCATATTATTTGACTCATAGCTAGAGAGAGAAAAGATGTATCATATTATTAAGCAGAAATTAGTGGGGGATCAGTTTATTACTGCATAACAATAGAAAGCCGATCCCCCATTTTATGCCCAGTAGAACTTTATGTTTCCAACTATTATATTCAGTCAGTCAGTCAAGTGCCATACGTGATACACGCTTGGGCGATCATGTCTCGAAAGAGACATGACTGACTGGGCAGAAGATTATCCCGCAGTAGGTTGCCATTGCTTTCTGCGGTAGACTGGTTGCCAGCCAAAGCTATAGAACCCAATCTGTCCTGTTATTTAACCCATAACTGAAAGGAAGAGACTGATTAATACTTTTCCCAAGGGTATTTGCGCGTAAGTGAACGCAATGAATTCAACTGGAATTTGAACTCGGCTCCCCGATTTCTCGTTCCGAGCCGATATCTACTGCACCACAACGCACATCCAGGGCTTTTTAGTAGTTATGTTAAAACGTCAAGGTCAATTACTTATTCAAAAAGCTCCAGTATAAGATTGCCGTGATGCTTAAGGTAAAAAAAAAAAAAATGCTGAATAGGTATTGGGATTTGTTGTATTTGTAAAATGAGATCCATGCTTTGTCAATTTTGCCAATAAACGGGAGTGGTGTATGTACAATTAGAAGAACGAAGACGGGCGTTTTGGGAGCCTGTAATGTGTTGCCCTGACGTTGTGACACAGAAGAAGTGGATGCATTATCTGCAAAGTCGGTGAAGTTGACACCGTGTAAAAAAAAAAGTGAAATTTTTATGGCATATGATAAGTTAGAAATTAAAAAAAAAAACCCGATTTTTATTGGAATACAACTAAGCGTTTCTGAGAAATAAGCGATCGCAAAAAAACATTTTCCATTAATTTTTGCCGCATCCTGTGTGTCATTTGAAATTTCTGTTTGAAGGCATCAGAACTGGATCTACCAGTGACTCGATTTTGGTCGAGTTTGAGTGAAGCATCTTAGAGAAATACATAAAAGTACGCAGAAGACCGCCTGAAATTATATCTGCCGTTGATTTTTGACAAATTCTGTACACTGATTAAAAATATTTTGGTGCGCACAAATGGTTCAAAACTTGATCTACAAGTTACGCGATTTTGGCTAAATTCGCATAAGGCGTCTCAGAGGAAAAGAGTTCGTAAATTCTAAGCGTTTTAAAGATTTCTGCCGAACACTAAATTGATTCGAAAAATTTTTGTGTAATCAAAGGTTCATGCCATGATAGACAAGTGACTTAATTTTGTTTGCAATCGGACCAAAGGTTTCGGAGGATTAGGGTTGGTTAGAATGGAGACTCAGAAACACACACAAACATCCATATATATGTGATAAACTATAATTTAGAACATGTACAAAATAAGTACATGTTCTAAACTATAATTTATTATAAATATTCAGACCTCTATATTATATATCGAGCACTGTTTTAAATAAATGTTTTGGATGTTGTAAATTTTTCTTAGTTCCATATTCACTCGGATATATATATATATATATATATATATCTCTCGATGGATGAGAAAATTTTCATATTTCATTAAAAGTTAGTGAATAATAAATATTGGATTAGTTTAAAATGTATCCGTTTATTTTAGAACGTTATAAATATCAAATTATTCTTGTTAATAAACACTAACACTGTTTAATATTTTTGTCGTAAATTCTCAATTTATATATATAAATATATATATACATAAATATATACACACATAAATATACATATATATATATATATATATATATATATAAATATACATATAAATATACATATATATAAATATAAATATACATATACATATACATAAATATAAATATATATATATATATAGAGAGAGAGAGAGAGAGAGAGAGAGATGTTTAGATTTTATTACAATTCTCATCATCACTTTTGCCGAGGACGGAAGTAGTTAAAATAATAGGACTACTAAAAAACCTTCTTTTGACAGTTTATCTAATTTTGAGGGAAGTATGAAGTTGCAAGCCTGCTTATTTTTTTAAAATATTTAATTTGAAATTTATCTTAATAATGATATTTACGAAATATTGAATAAAAACAAGAAAATTCAGAACAAGAATAACAATGATTTTCCTAGAAACAACTCAGTTGCAGGGTGGCGACCAATTCATACCTTTCTCCAAGGGATTCGCTTATAAATCCTTGCAACGAACCGCTAACCATTACACTATCCACGCATCCGAGAGAAAGCCGGAAAGCAAAATGCTATCGCAGTGTTTGAACCAAAGATGAAGACATTAGTTCGACTGTAAATAATGTTACGTATTACAAAGAAACATTAACTGTTTATATATTATATAAAACAATGTCATTTTTATAAAATTTCCAAATACATTTTAAAACGCAGGCATTTTTGATACATTCGCCCGTAACCAGTAAACTGAATGTAAATCTGAATTTATAAAAATACACCGATATTTGATTGATTCGATATTTTTGCTATCATTTTCACTACACTTCTATATGCCCTGTCCCTTCAGGACGTAGGCGATCATGGTTCTCCACGTCTCCCTATCATTTGTGGCTCTTAGTATGCTTGCTCCTGTTACTCCTGGCAACCCCCGTTCCATCATCCACCTGATCAGGCCCTGCAAATATGTTATCTGCTGCCTTCCTCTGTCTCTCTTTCCTTCTATCTGGCCAGTCAGTATCAGGTTCTCCAAGCTCTCCTTCCTTGTTGCATGTCCCAGGAACTTCAGTTGTCTCTTCCTGATTAATTTCCTTTTTGTTGCCATTCTTTCCAACACCTCATCGTTGCTTGCATGCTTAGTCCACGATATCCGCAGCATCCTTCTGTAGAACCACATTTCCGCTGCTTCCAGTTTTGTCCACATTTTTGATGATATTGTCCAGCATTCACTGCCGTATTGAAGAACTGACATCTACACTAGCTAGGCCATTATAAACGCTCTGTTTAAATTAAGAATTATAAATTAAGTGCATATATTTCATAAGATTAAAATGGCGAATACTATCTTAATTGTATGTAATTTTGGAAGGAGGGGAGGGAGGGGAAGGGGTTAGTGAGAGATTGTGAGTGAGGGGTAGAGATGAAAGTAGTGGGTAGATGGGAGGGGCAGACCTCTGTGAAGAATTGGCATTTAAGAATTCGGAAATTCTCCAGACAAAATAGATATAGTAGAAATGAGAGGTGGTTGTAATAATGTACCTTTTGGAGGATTTTGTGTAGAACTTTTCAGAAGAACGTGTGGGTGTATCGCGACCGAAATATCGTGTAAGATAACTAAATGAGTACAACTGTTACGAAGTAATCAACAACTGAAATAAAAAAAAAGATTCATTTCAGATACACTCATCGGTAATTAAGTTACAAATGCAGGTACCTATGAATATGAAACCTGCGTTTTTACGCAGTTCTGCAGTCATATTCAGGACTGGGTTGCGCAATCCTCACAACCAGTATCTTTTCTAAGAGGGGGAGAGCTTGAGAGCCAAAGCGCTGAAGGCGCATGAGCAACTTTTCTTTGTAGTTTCATGTATTCACGAGAATTCAACTTTAATTCCGGCCTTTTGTCTTATTCAGTTCGATTATTTGACCAGAAGTTTGAGTTTTGTTTAACGGCATATCAACCTCTGGGTTATTTTATGCCAAAAAGGTGGATTTTAAAGTATTTTTTTAATATTCAGTTATAGTGAGAACGTTGATTTAGTCAGATTTGAATGAAATTTTTTTAAATATTTTCATTTTAGAAAATTTCCAGGTTTGTATTAAAAAATGTATTGCTGGTAAAATTGTTTTTCCCTCAAAAATGTGTTATGGTCATAATTATTTTTCCGTCAAAAATGTATTGTTGGTAATATTTTGTCTTCAGAAAACATATTTTTCTATAAAAGTCTATTTTTATGTATATATTGCCATAAAAGTGTATTTTTATACTTTCATAGTGCTTTGACCCCAGTTTAGAGGTCAACTATTTGCCCCTAGCTCGGAGCCTAACAAGTGCTACCATTCCGGATCGGAGTGAACCTGAGAACAACAACAATTAAGAGGTAGTTCCAGGCTCCTCACAACCTTCCAATCAAAGGCCTTGCTGCCGGATGCAGTTTACCGTTATACCCAGGACCAATTATTTGACAAACCGAATTTATTTGTATCACAGTCTTACGTCAAAATTCATATACATGTAATTATCAGGCTTTCGAATGGACAAACAACATTTGGGCTTTATATATTAGATTGAAAACATGAAGAGAGTCTTTCTGTCGTTACTTATCGGTATGTACAGGGATAAATCCTGTCGCTGCTAATGATACTAACAACAAAAAGACAGCTCGACGTAGTGTAATGGTTAAGGAGCTAGTCTGATTAATCCTTACTATTAAGTAACAATTTTGATCTTTACTGGATGCTCCATACATGTGTCCTTGTGTCAAAGAAGGACGAACTTAGTAAACAATTCCCGTTAAACAAAAAATTTAAATTCTACCGAACCTTAAAACTAGTAGTAGTGGTCAGAGACTTCTTCCAGCTCTCTGTGAGAACGTTGATTTTTCGCAGACGGCTACACATTTGACCAAAAATCCACTAAAATACTTCGCCTGTCTTGTTTTCCATAAACCTTTTAACTGTTTCATCTAACCATTTTTATCCCTCCATTTTCCTGTAAATTCTTTAGTCATTCAATTTAATGTTAATCACATATTCGATGGCAGTTTCCCTGGCGTGGGCAACTGACTCGTGTGCGTATATCAGCGTTTTGTTTAAAATTTGGGACTTATACTAAATTCGAATTCCACTTGAATTCCTCGCATTCACTTGCGCGCAACTACCCTTGGGAAAGGTAGTAATCCGTCACTTCCCTCCAGTTATGAGTTAAATAACAGGACAGATTGGGTTCTATAGCCTTGGTTGGCAACCAGTCTACCGCAGAACGTAATGACAACCTACTGCGGGATAATCTTCTGCTCAGCCATGTCTCTTTCGAGACATGATCACCCAAAGCGTGTATCACATATAGAAATTAACTAACTGAATAGGAATCATGATTAAGGCTTCTGCTGGTCATAAAGTGGCAGATCGTTTTTCTATTGTTATGAAGTAATAAACTGATCCCCCACTAATTCCTACATAATATAATACATCTTTTCTTCCTCTAGCTATGAGTCAAATAACAGGACAGATTGGGTTCTCTATCCTTGTTTGGCAACCAGTCTACCGCAGAAAGTAATGGCAACCTACTGCATAATCTTCTTCCCAGTCAGTCATGTCTTTTTCGACACATGATCACCCAAGCATGTATCACGTATGGCATGTAACTGACTAAGTTAAAACCTAATAACTGTCACGCCTATCCTTAATCCTCTCTCTGCCCTCTTGGCAAGGCTGTCTTAATGAATTTTCTGAACATCTGTAAACTCCCGCCTTGTGTCTGTGACAAGAGCAATTACATTTTAATTCTAAATATTTTCTCTAAATTGGATTAAGTAACTTCCCTCCCTCTCCGTATGCCCTCATTCTAACGACTATGCTTCTGATACTAACTCAAATGTAGGCAGGGAATAGGCATAGACCACCATCTTCCAGCGTGTCTTTTAATCGCCATGTATATAAGCGAACTTGCCTTGATACCTGGGAAAAAAATGCTTTAGACCCAAAGAGGAGTTCTGTTGTCCGGACCTCTAGGCGGATGAGACACATGTATTCGAGGTACAGCGCCTGAATCCTTCCTGGATTATTTGTCCCCTCATGCTTGTGAGGTAAACGTTTTCTGAGTGTTGGTGTTATTCGCCTGATATCCAGTGATCATACACTTCGAAGGAGGCTATCCTTTCAGCAGGTGTATTATATCGCGTCTATTGTACGGCAATTTTGTGAATGATTTCTGGACTGTACAGTAGTCTATAGTGGGTCTCACGATGCCATGAGGGGCGGTGTTGCGAGAGCATCTCTTGGTAAGTCAACCCAAGTTATTTATGAGGGCATCTTCAATGGGTATCTATTTCACTGCCTATTTCGCCGTCCACCTAACCAACAAAAACATGAGAAACAAATTGAAAACGAACAAAACTAGTAAGCCAAAAGCATATATATATATATATATATATATATATATAAACAAACAGGTAAACTATATTCTAAGTCAATGTAAGCAGTATACGTTCCAATTTCCTACAAGTTGGACTCCTTCTTCAGCCTAAACCTGACATTCTGTTATCAATACCTCAAGCCAATTGTAGGATCTGACAATACCCATAACAAAATACGATCACCTAAATCGCCATTGGCACGTGCTCGGTGCTTACATCAAAGATGCGGACTTACGGCCATATCACATTGAATACGCCGGTTCTCGCTCGATCACCGAAGTTAAGCAACATTGAGCCTGGTCAGTACTTAGATGGGTGACCGCTTAGGAAGACCAGGTGCTGTAAGCGTTTAGTGATGGATGTGCGTTGTGGGGCAGTGGTTATAGATATTTTTCATTCAAAAATGTTTTGTTGGTTATAGATATTTTCATTCAAAAATGTTTTGTTGGAAAATACCTTCATAGCATTTTGACTCTGGTTTGGAGGTTAGCTATTTACCCATAGCTGGGACCATAGCAGGTGCTGCCACTCCGGGTCAGGGTGGATCTGGGAACAGCAATTAAGAGGTGGTTCCATGCTCCTCACAACCTCCCAACCAGAGGCCTTGCTGCCGGATGCAGTTTACGGTCATACCCAGGACCTCCTCTATCATTACTAGTCAGATCAGGCGGAGAATATAGTATTTTTGCCATATTTGAGCAGGAGATGCCCAGACCTCGCTTTCCAGTCTTAATAGAGTCCAAAAGCGTTTCCGTGTTCTTGTGGATGTTAAATCATTTTCCACGCTCTAAACTCTCTCCCAGAGGCGGAATGCAAGTTATCTGAACACTTTTCATAGGGCAGTGAGACTCATGTCTGAGTCTCTCACTGCCCTATGAAAAGTGCTCGGACGAACTGCAACGCCTCGTTCCATCTGGTCTGATCTTCATGGCTAAGACTCGCCATACTCTTACACAGTAGCAAACCACCCCAACTCACTTCGTATTCCATCAGCAAGAATATTCAATAAAACAGCTTCTTTCCGCAAACAGCCCTATGAAACAGACTCCTAAAAGGATTTTCCCCGATCACTATAATCTCGACCTATTGAAGTGTAGAGTTAATCGTTATCCTCCCCTCCTATCCATATAAACTACCCCTTAACGTAACCCTCTTCCTCGAGTGACCCCAGAGTACTGTACAGAATGAAACATACTGCGTGTGTGTGTATATATATATATATATATATATATATATATATTATTGAGTTTGAATTATATTTAACGTCATCTCAACCTTATTTAATGCCAAAAAAAGTGGGGTTTTAAAGGTAATTTTTCTCATGTTCGGTTATAGTGAGAAGGTTGATTTAGTTATGTGTTATGGTAATAATTTTTTCCTTAAAAAGTGTTGTTGGTAATATTTTTCCATCAAAAATGTATTTTTCTATAAAGTCTATTTTTATTTAGAAAAATATACATTTTTGATGGAAAAATATTACCAACAATACTTTTTTAAGGAAAAAATTATTACCATAACACATTTTCGAAAGAAAAAAACTTATTGCCATAATACATTGTTGAGGGAAAAAATATTTTTTACCAGCAATACATTTTTGAATAGAAAACTTTTTTCTATAAAGTCTATTTTTATGTGGATGTGCGTTGTGGATATTGGCTCGGAACGAGAAACTGGGGAGCCGAGTTCGAATTCCAGCCGAATCCACTGTATTCACTTACGCGCAAATACCCTTGGGAAAGGTATTAATCCGTCTCTTCCTTCCAGTTATGGGTTAAATAGCAGGACAGATTGGATTCTATAGCCTTGGTCGGCAACTAGTCTACCGCAGAAAGCAATGGCAATCTACTGCGGGATAATCTTCTGCCCAGTCAGTCATGTCTCTTTCGAGACATGATCGCCCAAGCGTGTATCACGTATGGCACTTAACTGACTGACTATTTTTATGTATGTATTTCTATAAAAGTGTATTTTTATACTTTCATAGTGTTTTGACCCCAGTTTGGGGGTTAACTATTTGCCCATAGCTGGGACCCTAACAGGTGTTCCCAACCCGGGTCAGGGTGGATCTTGGAACAACAGCAATTAAGTGCTGGTTCCATGCTCCTCATAACCTCCCAATCAGAAGACTTGCTGCTGGATGCAGTTTACCATATATATATATATATATATATATATATGGTATCACTCAAAATAGACCCGAGAGTACACTATACTGAAAGAAAAGTAAATGACTTTTTTCTTTTCTTTTTTTTAGCGGGGAGGCTTGTCTATAAATATTTCCTTTGTTTTGTCTGCATACGTAATCAGCCCAATTGACATTGACGTGCTGGGTGGGTTTGGCGTTCCCACAATTCCTTTCGCTCAGCTGCACAAATCATTCAATAGAGGGCATTGTTTAGTTAAAACGAGGCGGAATTCTTAAGTCGCTTCCGTGCTTATCGTCCCTAACATAACTCTTGCTACTGCAGAACGGTGGGAAAGAAAAGAGACCAGAAAATTGAATATATAATACACCAGCAAAACAATAAACAAAAGAAAAGTGACAGGAATTCAAGACAAAAAACCCCAAGTGATGCAATTATAATGATATAGAAATTATGCACCGACTATAATTATCCGCTTGTTTGGGCCTGTCATCTGCGGACTATTTCAAATGCAGAGACATTTGATCCGAATCGGGATTTGTAAGAAGGTCAAGGTTTCTAATTCATGCTCATTTGCTGGTCGTTTACACATCTGTTCAAATTGACTGAGCTTAGCTTGTTTGTCACAAGGCAACAAACAATATTAGAAATCGAGCTTCCCGTTGCGTTTCAATTCTTCTCACCTCAACGCGACACAGTAGACCGCATCAATTTATCGTCTCGCTTTCTTATATGCGGGACACTAGTTGTGGTATAGTTTCTAGGAAGAAACCACACCTTGATCAAGAGAACGCAAGTCAGAACCTGGGCCAGAACACTTCTTACCCTGAGTGCTGCTTTGCTTGACTAAAGAAACTCGTTGTGGAAGGAGTATTGATTCTTGAAATACTAGCAGCCAGCTCAGTATCTCCTTACACACACATATATATTATAAATTATATTTTAGAACATGTACATCATTTTTTTTTATATATATCCACTACAAATGGTACATTTGTTTCGACATTGAAACTTCAATGTCTCATCAGGCGGTGTCCTGATGAGACAAATATTCACAGCTCTATATATTATATAAGAGCACTGTTTTAAATTAATGTTTTGGACGTTGTAAAAATTCTTTTTTCGTTGTGTATTCACTCGAATACATATATATATATATATAGGTACCTCCACTAAACCGCTGAAAAAACTGCATAGTATGAAAAAAGTCCCAAACTTAATAAAAACGAACGTTTCCATCAAAATGTTTAAAAGGAAAGGTTAAAGTAATTTTTAATCACATTTTAAAGATGTTTTAATCCTTTCTAACACATTCGAAATTTAATCTTGTTTTTATTTTCATTAGTGGAGAGCCAAATCGTCACGAAAATTTACAATGGAAAACTTCATATCACCTAACTCACTTTTTTTCTGTTACAAACAGTAATTTGGAAATTCTTGCAAAAATCAAATAATTGTCGGATTTTAATGAAATTTTCAGGACCTATTTACAAATGAATGAAATTATTTTAAAAAAATATTGGTAAAAAAGTATATATATATATTTTTTACATCTGTTACCCGACCTCCACATAAATTCATGAAATTTGAAGAAATTAAATTCTGTAAGCAAAAATGCTTTTGTTAGTTGAACGCAGGACTCATTGGGGGATATTTAATTTTTTTAAACCACTTAGCCCCTTTTACTGAAAATCTGCTTTTGAATAGTAAAATAAATGCAATAAAACTGACATTAATTAGCTAAATTTTTAATTGCTTTAATAAATAATGTGAATGTCAGACAGCCTGAAGAAAATCTTTTTCGATTAATAATGAAATTTTAAAAGAATTGTTTTCATTTTTGTTTTTTTAATTATAATTTATAAAGTTTCAAAAATATTTAAAAAATATTTCCAAGACTTGTAGACGTTAGGCTGGCAGATTATATAGCGAAGATAATATTTACTAATCTAAAATTGAAAAATTTTATACAAATCATGTAACCATCGTATATTTTAAATAAATTTTAAAAAAAATTGTGTATTTCAAGTTTTTTATTTTTGTATGGTAATTTCTATGTACATTAAAAAGGGTTTCTTCCACTTACCGGAAAAATTTGTACAATTATGTCACTTGTGATAGCCATACTCTCATCTCGCATCTGTCAACACATTTCAAGCTATGAATAAGTAATACTTGTGTAAATCAGCCTAATTTAACATTAGATTTGCTAATTTTCCAGAAATAATGTCAGATATATATTTTATTTTTGCAAGACTTTTAAGCGCAAAAATTACCCTTTGCTCACAAATAACCGAAAAATTGAAAACTTAAAAACATATCGAAATTTTATATCTAATCATTTATCTTTCAATTAAAACTAAAATAAAATAAATTAAATATTTGTTTTTAAAAATTAAATTTAAAAGTTAGTTATCGAAAGTGAGTGGAGGTACCTAAAAGGCAATCCAGTGCCAGAATTCCACACTTACGGGTTTTTTTCTGACCCATAGTTAACCATTTTGCGCCAGTCTACGCATTTTGTAATACCCCACTCCATCATCCAAACAAATCTTGCCTATATTAAATTATGGAGATTTTCTAAACGCAGCTTAGATATGTCACAAAGCCGAAAATGTGGGACATCCACTGAGGATGAAACTCACTACTCAATTGTAATGATTTTAACAAGACGAGCTTGCTGACAATTACATCACCTCGAGGTGCCCTCTGCCTAGATGAAATTATGAATTAAGCATTCAAAATTAACTTTAATAACTTCAACAAAATGAAAACAGTTTATTTTTGAGTATCACCTCTATATTCAACATACTTTTCCAATTTCCGAAAAGTATGATAAAAATTAAATCGATTTTGTCGGCTGAATTTAACCACTTGCTTCGATATACAAGATCGGTACTACCAGTTGGAAATTATGGAACATTCACTCCGGAAAAGGTTTATTGTAGTCATTTTTCAGATTTGAATCCTATATTTATCTTTGTGGGTAGGGGCTTGCAACTCTATCACCTTGAAACTACCGATTCCCGTACGATCACCGAAGTTAAGCAACATTGCGCCTAATCATTACCAAGATGTGTGACCGCTTCGGAATACCAGTGGCTGTAAGCTTAGTTATGTTGGTAGTGTAATGGATAATAGCTCAGAATTGTTAATCGGAGCGCCGACGCCCAATTCACTTACGTGCAATTACTCTTGTGAAAGGCATGAATCCACCACTTATCCCCAACTATGGTTTAATTAGCAAGACTTATCACTAAATCATTATCTTAAAAAAAAAATAAATACATAAATAAATATAAGTAAAAAAATTCTGACTTGAAATAACCTGCAAAGGATTGATAATCCGTAAAAAACGGATCACTCAATTTTATGGGTGCGTTATTTTTGGAAGGGAAATTATATAACGTTGTCTATTCTTGTTAGGTTCATACAAATGTTCAGAGTAGTACCTTTCTGCAGATTGTTAAAAAATATCTTAGAATTTATAAATTTTACTTAAGTTTTGCCTGCTTGTGCATAGTCTTTATAAAATTACTTGCAGTAAAGTACTCATTCTAGTTGAATTTCTTTTAGTGAATTGAGTGAGTTTTGTTTAACGGCATATCAACGTCTGTGGCTTAAAAAATACCTTAAATCCCACCTTTTTGCATTAAGCAAAAAGGTGGGATTTAAGGTATTTTTTTAATGTTCGGTTATAGTGAGAAGGTTGATTTAGTCAGATTTTGATGGAAAATTCTATTTTATTTTAAAAAGCTAAAGATACTTTCTAGTTTTGTATTCAAAAATGTTTTGCTGGTAATTTTTGTTCCTTCAAAATGTGTTAAGGAAATATTTTTTTCCTTAAAAAATGTATTTTAAAAAAAATAAAAGTCTATTTTTATGTATATATTCCTATAAAAGTGTATTTTTATACTTTCATAGTGTTTTGACCGCAGTTTGTGGGTTAACTATTTGCCCATAGCAGAGACCCTAAGAGGTTCTACCACTCCGGGTCAGAATGAACCTGGGAACAACAGCAAATAAAATTTCGAACCGAACCCTTTATTACAATTACTGGGATGTAGACGTTGGTTAGTTCCTGTGGCTTGACCCAAAGAGTTGTGAGTTCAATATCAGGCTACAGCAGTGGTAAACAAGTAACTTGCAGGGTTAAAGGGAGATAATTAATGACTTCCAAACGAGGCATACTATGTAAGGGATGAGAATGATGTACCCCAGTGATTGTAATAAAGGTTTCGGTTCGAAATTCTTAACACGTGAAGAAGACCGAAGCGTACAACGACCGAAACGTCGTATAAATGGCAACAAAGATGAAGACAATAGTCCGAATAATGTAAATACAATAGTTCACGCGGTTCACAAGTGCAAGGAAAATTCTGAAGCCAGGTAGACGGCTATCTCATGAACTGAAAGAAACAAACCTTTATAGATTTTAAACTTCTCTCTAGTTCACCATAACAAAAATTAATTTTTGTGAACGTACTTTTGTTGGAGGTTGGCCGGGATTCATGGGGGAGGAATGAACCATGCCTATGTGACCCTCCCCTTGAGCAATCATGTCTTCATAATCATGCAATAAATGTAACGAACATGATTTCTCATTGAGATACGTTACCCATTACACCACTGAAACACCAGAACTTACAGTGACTGTTATTCCTAATCCAGGCTGGACCTTGCTTAACTTTGGTGATCGAACGAGTAGAGTGAGATACGGAGTATTAGCAAGTAGAATCCGAACTCAGCATGCAGAGTCCTCAATCCAAGCTGCTAACCATTATTCCACTGTCTCCCCTATAATAACGCATTATAAACATAAGATACTTTTTTTTTCTTCTGGCCAGACGGAAAATAATTTCGTGGGAAGTGTTAGCAGCTCAGAAAAAAAATCAGCGAGCCGAGTTCGTTACGTTGAGTTTGCCACTAATACCCTCAGAAAAGGTATTCCAGCAATAGGGTCGATTGTGCTCTCTTGCCTTAATGAGCAACTGGTCTAGAAATGGTGAGCTATAGAAAATACCAATCTCCATACAGCCTGGACCACCCGTGGCGGATGTGACATCTCAGGGAATAATGGGGGTAGGGGAAGAACAATAATATATATGTCAAGCACAAAATTTTCCCCTTTTCAAGATTTAAAAAATATGGGAGAAATTCTCAAATCCTGTAGGTTGAGCAATCATCTGCCATTGGCGGAGATGATTTTCAACATTTTTTTTTCTTAAAAAAACAAAAACAAACAACAACGAAAGAAACGAACATTAAGATGAGAGAGGAATTTGTTCCAAAGACATCAGATTCTTCAGATTATCGCTCTCACTCAAACTATTGGTTTATTTTTTTGTTTTTATCCTCTCACCGAAACACTTTGGGTGCAGTGTAGGAAGCATTTGACCAAAGAAAAATGGAACATAACGAAATATTTTTCAAAGAATTTATAAAATCATAACCAGAATAATTTTCTTGCGAAATAACCTTCATTTTATTTCATGTAAATTGTGTTGGCAAAGGAAAATTATTTGACGAATTAATAATTTGAATGAATATCATACAGAAATCCATCGAGTAATGCGTTATTTTTCAAAAAGTTTTTTGTACCAAACTTTTGATTGGTGCGTACATAATACGCGATTAATGTGGTAAAACATTATTCGGTTTAACCATAGTAATTGAAAATTGATTAACGATTAATTAAAAATTTTCCTAAGATGGAAAATGTGTAAATTTTGTTTATCAAGTATGACATTATCTAATTAAATACAATAGTGTAAAACAAAAAAAAAAAAAAAAAAAAAAAAAAAAAAAAAAAAAAAAAAAAAAAACAAAAAAAAAAAACGGTCATAAATAGATAAATTTTATAATATAAGCCGATAACAAAAACATGCATTTGAATATTTGTCTTAAAATTCTTTGGATACATTGACTTTTTTTTTCATGTTTATTTTGAAGATGTTAAAATAGGGGATCCACCTTTGTTTAAATAAAAAGAAAATATAAAAGATTTATACATTTACATGGAAAGATTATAAATAAAATTTTCATGTTAAAATTTCCAAAACATTTACCAATGTTTTGGAAATTTTCCAAAATAGAAAATATGCGTAAAGTTTTTTCTTTTTAAATTAAATTGAAATTTATTATTATTATTTAGATTTTAATGTTAGCCTTCACGCCAGCATAAGATGAAAAAAAAAAAATAGAAAAAACTTTTAAGGTCAATGAAGAATTTGAAGGAAAAAGTTTAGAATCAGACCCCGATGAAAACAGAAGCCGACGAATTTGCAGAAAAAAATAATAGAGGGGTAGTTTCTCAGTACCGCCATTTATATAAAGAGCAGAATAGTGCCAAGTGGCAAAATATCCTAAAAGAACTTTTCCATAAAAATCAGATTAATAAACATTAATTCATAGCATTTTATTGTATCTTATATGCACCTGTATTTTAATTAAAGTACGCAAATTAGAAATTACAATTTGAGGTACAAATCAACATTTCATATAAGTTATTACACTGGATTGATGCATTTTAGATTAGTGCATATCTTTTAATGTACGCATTAATCACACTAGTAATGCCTATAACATGAATAAAAGAATTAGTCATAAAACGCAAGAGTTCATGTAAATCAATTTAGGTTTTGTTGATTTGTATTAAGCCACTTATTGCTTTTAGAAATAGTTGTAATAAATGTTAGATTAATTTTCGGTAAATGTTTCTCAGCTAAAGGGGGTTAATGGTATAATGTATCTAGTTTTATTAAATTTATTTTCATCCCACTTTCTCTTGCTTTTATAAATTTGAGAAGCTTACAATTTTGCATTAAATATGAAATAGTTATGCTGCTGGGAGGAAAAAAAATTGCATTATGCTATCTACCAGCTATGACAACTTAATAGAAAAGAATTTAAACTTAATATAAAATTGACGATTTCTGAAACAATAAGAGACTGAATTAATACAAAGCAAAATATTAGCCTAAAACAGAAATTTAGATTATAGATTAACAAAAAGAAAAAAAAATCAACCTACCTATGTATTAAATATAATTATTAGAACTAATTTTTAAAGAACTGACACAGTATATCATCCATCAAAAATGGCCGTATTTCTGAATTAGAAAGGTCTTAGAATAAAATATTTGCTCTTATTCATAAAATGTTCCAGACACACATGTGGGATATTTGATATAAAAAATGATGCAAACCAACAAAAAGAAAAAAGAATCTTATTGAAATAAACCAGAGTGTATGCTCAAAGTACATTAAAAAAAATAAAAGTTACCAGAGTTTCTTGTTCACGCGCATGCGTTGTTACATCAACGTAGGCATGAACAGAGTCCGCTTAAGTCTTAAAGAACGAAACACATCACGTTTTAACGTTTCTTTTTACCTAAAATGTATCCATCCAAAAACCCTACAGAATACCAAGTGCTGCAAGCCTTGATAAGTACGTGGCGTGATGGATAACGATTCAGAATCATAAATTGGAGAGCAGTTCAAAATCTAGCTGGATTCGTTATATTCACTAACGTGCAGACACCCTGTGCGTTGTGGTGCATTGGATATCAGCACGGAACGAGAAATCGGGGAGCCGAGTTCGAATTCCAGCTGAATTCATTACCTTCACTTACGCACAAATACCCTTGGGAAACGTATTAATCCGTCTATTCCTTCCAGTTATGGGTTAAATAACAGGACAGATTGGGTTCTATAGCCTTGCTCGGCAACCAGTCTACCGCAGAAAGCAATGGCAACCTACTGCGGGATAATCTTCTGCCCAGTCAGTCATGTCTCTTTCGAGACATGATCGCCCAAGCGTGTATCACGTATGACACTTAACTGACTGACCCTTGAAAGAATATATCCACTTCTTCTCTTTCAGGGTTAATTAGTAGGACATCTGAAAACCATTATTATTTACACTATTTACATTATTCGGACTATTGTCCTCATCTTTGTTGCCATTTGTACGACGTTTCGGCCGTTGTACGCTCCGACCTTCTTCAGGTGCTAGGAATTTCGAACCGAACTCTTTATTACAATCACTAGTGTATATGAACTCCATTCCTTGCGTTAAGCCTCGATTGGAAGTCATGAGTTATCGCTCTGTAACCCTGCAAGTTACTTGTTCACCACTGCTGTAGCTTGTTATTGAACTTACAACTCCAAGAGTCTAGTCAGGAACTAACTAACATCGATATCCAATGGGGCATGTGTCCTTAAGGAAGCGTCGTACAAATGGCAATAAAGATGAGGACAATAGTCCGAAGAATGTAAATACTGTAAATACTAGCTCATCTCAGAAATATAGACAAATAGAATGATCTATAATTAAGCGTCCTACAAATGGCAACAAAGATGAGGACAATAGTCCGAATAATGTAAATACTGTAAATGCTACCTCATCTCAGAAATATAGACAAATAGAATGATCTATAATTAAGCGTCGTACAAATGGCAACAAAGATGAGGACAATAGTCCGAATAATGTAAATACTGTAAATGCTACCTCATCTCAGAAATATAGACAAATAGAATGATCTATAATTAAGCGTCGTACAAATGGCAACAAAGATGAGGACAATAGTCCGAATAATGTAAATACTACATCAACTCAAATAAAGACAAATACCATTACTCTTTTTTTAATCATTTCACCCCAAGCAAGGCATTATGCTGCCACTGTTGCGTAAGGGGCTACATAGGGAAAGTGATGAAGAAGTGGGGTTATAGGAAATGTCAGGGGGAGGGTAATAGACGGATGAGAATACCGAGAATTGGGGTGGAGTAGATGAAAAAAAAGAGCTTGGGAGAAGGGATGAGAGTTAGTGAGATAGGAGATGTCTATTGACTTTATATTTAAATTCCTGGAGATCGTAGCTGTCGGGGAAGCAAGTATATGGAAAGGAAGTTCACAGGTGAGAAGTGCATAAAAAGAAGCTTTTAGAGTAGAAATTTCGGTTACATTTTACCGATTTCACTGTAAAAGGGTGGGACCTAGTTGCTAATCTAGTAGCTCGTGTAAATTCATACCTAGGGGGCACCAGTAATCTAGATTAATTGGAGCAGAAGCCGTGATAGTATTTATAGAAGAGGTACAGGGAATCCACGTCGCGCCGGTGAGATAGCGACTGCAGCCGAACTGCCAAGCCGGTATCAGTCACATTATATATTCTACGTTGGATTCTGTCAAGAAAAATGATAATATTTACTCGCAAAAAGAAGGTTTCGGCTTTAAATAACCTTTAAAAATGTTGATAAGTTTTAAAAAGATATCAATCATTCACCCTCATAAAAATATTAAAGCCACTTAAAAAAAAATAAATTGAAAAATATTGTTGTATGTACGGATGCTCAGTTATATGTATGTGCGCATAACAATACGTGTGACATGTGTATTAAAACGATGGTGACTATTTTTTTTAAATGTGTGTGAGATATATTCATCGTATGGACTGATGTTTTCATCCTTGATGGCGTTTCGACCGTTGTACGCCCCAGGCTTCTTCAGGTGATATACTTTGGAATTTCGAACAAAACCCATTTAGTCTACGGGGGTAGATTGTTCTAAATTCGTAATTGCTTAAAGGTGTCTTAAATCCATAGGATTTTCCGAGACTTTTAGAAATCCGTCATTTGCTGTTGCTATAAACGATGCTTTTATTGGGTATACGTGCTAATGATACAGGGATGTCTATGCAAACAGATCAACTGATATCTGCTGGCTGAAAAGTATCGAAAGGTTTATTTAAAAAAATGTTTTTTCAGGACCTCCTACAGAAGGTAGCAAAAGAAAGCGAGAAGAAGGAACTGAGCATAAACTTCAAGAAAACAATGTATGGTCATCAGCAAAAAGACCCCAAAATGCCAACTACAGGCCAGAGAAACAAGAAAAGAAATTTAAACACATGGGAAATGTTCTAACAGACAACAGGAAGTGCAACATTGAGATCCAAAGACACATTTGCATGACCAAAGACGAATGTCAAAAGCTAACCAGAAAGACAGGAAAAATCTCATTGGAAACAAAGAAAAAGTGTTGAAGTGCTCTGTCATATCTGTCCTTCTGCATGGAAGTGAATGTTAGGATGAAGGAGAGGCTTGAGGCAGCAGAAACGTGGTTTTACAGAAGGATGCTGAGGATACTATGGACTGAGCCCGTGAGCAACTTTAAGGTGTTGGAGAGGATGCAAACAAGAAGAGAACTCAACATCACTAAGATACAGATGAGGTTCCTGCTACACGTAATGAGAAAGGAAGGCCTGGCGAATTTAACACTCACAGGATGGATAGAAAGAAATAGAGACAGGGGAAAACAGCTCGAAACATATTTGATAGGCCTGATCAAATGGACAGCAGAGCGAGGTTTGGGAGAGGAAAAAGTAATGAGTAATGAGAGTGACAAGAGACAAAGCAAAGTAGACGTCTATGTCCTGAAGAGACACGGCACTTGAAGAACGTACGCGAGGGAATGCAGATTCAATCCTTCCCAAGAAGTCAATTTTATTTTATGATATTTGATGCTTCTCGGCCTGTAAATATAAATTTCACCGTTTGAAAAATAAAATAAATCGACTCAAATACCATTAACCACTAAAATAACGTTTATAGCAATATACATTCAGGTTGTTATACGCTCTCCAAAGGCATATGGCCCAGTAGATTAAAGCATTAGTTGAGTGATTCAAAATGTGACTAGACCAAAAAAGTTGTGAATAAATAAATTAAAAAAAAAAAGAAAAGTTGAATAAAAAATTAACTGAAACATATCCCCAATAAGATATGGCAGACTAAATTAGAACAATCTACTCCCGTAGACTAAATGGGTTTTGTTCGAAATTCCAAAGTATATCACCTGAAAAAGGCTGGGGCGTACGACGGTCGAAACACCGTGAATATATCAAGGATGAAAACATCAGTCCATACGATGAATATATCTCACACATATTAAAAAAATAGTCAGCATCGTTTTAATACACATGTCCCACGTATTGTTAGGGGCAAATAAATGATCATTCGTCCCTATACATACTAACAACAATATTTTTTGATTTTTTAATTAATTTTTTTTTACATACATACATGAGGACATTAATTTTAAAATAATCGTCTATTGCTTTAATAAACGTGACACATATGACAAATAAGAATCAACCCCAAACAGGCCAGTCTCTTTCTTAAAAAAAAAAGAAAAAAAAAAATTTAAATTACAAAAAAAAAAAAAAAAAAAAAATTTAAATTACAAAAAAAAAAAAAAAAAAAAATTTAAATTACAAAAAAAAAAAAAAAATTTAAATTACAAAAAAAAAAAAAAAAAATTTAAATTACAAAAAAAAAATTTAAATTACAAAAAAAAAAAAAAAGAAAAAGTTAAAAATAGATTTTAAGTTTTCATAGAGAAAAGTTGAGAATTTCAGCGATAATTGGCGATGTTATTAAACTAGAAAAGGATGTCAGTTTTTTGGTGTCGGGGTAGGGGTTACCCGCTATAGTTAAATAAAATGTAACAGTGCTTTATTTTATATTTTTGGGGGGTGGGGAGATGGAAGTTTATAATCAAGAACGGAAATTGTTTATGACTCAACTTGGCAGGCAGAAAAACGTGTCACTGAAAAGATATCCCGTTCACTTACTGTGATATTTATAGCTAAAAAATGCCATCGAGCTAAAACAAATGCTAAGAGACAGAAGCACATTCCAACAAAAAGAAGCATCTAAACAAGACTGAAAAAAAAAAACGTTTACTTTAATAACTTTGAACCTTTTTCTATCTAGGAATATGTTTATGTTTTTTTTTAGCATTTGTTTTTATTAAATTTTTAAAATCTACTCTTTTTGAATAACTATTATTTGATTATAGTGGCAAAGTCTTGTGCTCAACCAACCACACTGGTACACAAGAGCCACAAGGCCACAAAATGACCCTGCTCAAATTTTGAATTCAGAATCGTCCTCCTAAACTGATTACCAACCAAGGCTACAATGTCCAGTCTGTTCTATTTACCCATAGCTTTGAACCTTTTTTAATCTTGTAATGTGTTTCTGTTTCTTAGCATTTGTTTTTTTTTATGAAACTTTCAAAATCTTTCTTTTTGAATAACTTTGTATTATTTGATTACAGTGGCAAAGGCTTGTGCAAAAACAACCACACTAGTACACAAAGTGAGACAAGGCCAGTAAAAGACCTTTCTCAAGTTTTGAATTCAAAGTTGTCTGCACAGAATGATTACCAACTAAGACGTAGTCTACTCTGCTACTTACCCATTGTTTTGAACCTTTTTTATCTTTCAGGCACAATTTTTAGAAGTTTAAATGCAACGTCAACTGCCATCTCTTATCTCCTTGATTCCCATTCTTTCTTATCCTTTCCCGACACCCATTGTATCTTGTTTTTTCTCCCTTTTCACTCATAACTCTTCACTCTAGTACCCCATTCTTTCTCTTAGCTATATTTTGACAACCCCTGTAACCCGTTTCTTTCTTTCTTTTTCCCTCCCTACTTATGTAATCTTTCGCTCTCCTCTTATGTAGCTCCTTGCGTATTAGTACCAGTATTGCCTTGCTTGGGGTGAAACGGATAAAAAAAACGTCAATCACCAGGCGGACGGTAACAGTTGTATGAAAATGGGATCTTTAAGCTCCCTTAACAAACCAGTGAATCATTTCTGGTGTTTTGTTAATTTTTTTTTTTTTTTTTTAGTAATAATTGTGAATTTACGGCATTTTAATCTTGGACACATGGGCATTATTCCTCCACCCGGGGAGTTTAGTTCTAGTGTGCATGACATGCCCGCATCGGCTATATGTTTACCGTATTAGACTTGCCTAGGCGTATAAAGTTCCCATTTTCACACGCAACAGTTACCGACCGACTAATGATTGCGTGAACACGTATGAAACTAGCATTGGTGGACGGTGACTGCTTACTGGAATTTTAAAAAAAAATTACATTCCCCTCTAAAAGTAACGAAACAGCCTTTGTTTTTGTTGCGCACTGAAAATATCTGGATTTACATTTATGAGACAAGAGTTAATAATTTCAGTTTTTATTTTCATTTAAATATGTTAAAGACAACATAGAACATTTCACCTTTTGTTTGAACCCACGCACTTTTAAAGTGCGCAAAGCCAATGAAACGCGTGACGAGCTGGTGTTTTCTGTTGTCCAGGTGTTATCTTTTTAGTTTGATTTCAACATTAAATAGCTCTGAATTACTATTATTTGTTTCAGCCTTGGTTTTCACCTGTAAAGAGTGCATTACTGCATTTCACCTGTAAAGAGTGCATTACTGCATTTCACCTGTAAAGAGTGCATTACTGCATTTCACCTGTAAAGAGTGAATTACTGCATTTCACCTGTAAAGAGTGAATTACTGCATTTCACCTGTAAAGAGTGAATTACTGCATTAAAGGATAACCCAACATGAAAACATAGATAGCTGCTGGACCCGGCAGTCGGGATCAAAGTGTAGTATCTGTTCTTAGATACTCACTTCCTGCCCGCTGGCAGGGAAGCTATGACCAACTAAGACTAGCTTTTGATAAGCAATGACCAGCTAAGACCAGCTTTGTACCCAGTTACTGCATAAGCGGGGGCTGGGTAATCTGTGACCAATGGCCTGAGCGTACGTGTTCAGGTTCCCCACGTTAAAAACTGATCTTGTGTCACAACTCGCTCCAGTGGGAAAGTAAGGTAAATAAAAGTGTAGTATCTGTTCTCAGATACTCAAATCCTGCCCACCGGCCGGGTTTGAAAGCAATGACCAACTTTTTACCCAGTTACCGTAGTAGACAGTTTTAGACTGGCCATGTCCGTCAGTGGACCATAAACCAATAGAGTACGCATTTCATCTTCTGAACAGTAGACTGAAAGAAGACCCCTCACCAAACTAAACAAAGACTGAAACAGCCTGTGTTAAAAGTCGGCAAATGCATCACAAATAAAGAATGCAACAATTTTATGATGCCAGTAGGTCACAGACTTGAAGCATTTACTGCAAGCAGGAATTATGCAACCTTATATTAAATGTTATTTACTTTGAAACTATCTGTTCCTTTATTTTTTTTCAACTAAAACTGCGGTTTTCTGATACAAAAGGTGATATGTCCTAAGCTGCTTAAAACGATTTAAATACCAGGCAATAAAAGCTGAAATTCTGAACTGATTCAAAATTTGCTATTCCAATATATTTGGAGTGGGCCAATCTGTTTATTCCATTTGGAAACCAGTTACTTACGCAACCTTGGTTTCAAAGTTTCTGCATCTTGAGGCGATTTTTTCTAACTGATTTTCCAACGTTCAAAGTTAGGGAGCAGTTAATTAAGGATTTTAAACACTTTCATCCAGATTTAAAACTTTTTTTGTGTGTGTGATTACATCTAAACATTATTTATGTCATTTAGTTTGTTTGTTGTTTTTCCTGGAAATAATATTACTAACTTTTTTTCTTGGCACAATCTGCCAATATCACCACCGTCGTAAGGTTTGGCTTATCTATCTGTCATATATATATATATTCACGCACACACAATTTTATATCAGGGTCGTTGTCATTTTCTATTAATTTTCACACGTGGTTAGCCAGTTTGGTATAATTTTTAAGGGTTTAGAGATTTGGATATTCAATCTGTTTTTGAAATATCTTTTGTGGATCCTAAATATCTTTTTCTTTGTTCATCTATATTATGTACTTCTTTGTAAATAACTTCTGTTTTATGAAGTCCGTCAAGTCGGCATTTATTTTTATCCCTAGAGTTATATTCTTTATTAGCGATATTATGTTACGGGTTATTTACTTTTCTGGCGTTTTGCTTTATGGAATTTTTTTTTGATGTAATTTTTTTTGATGTTATTTTTTTTTTTATGTTATTTTTTTTTTTATGTTATTTTTTTTTATGTTTTTTTTTTATGTTATTTTTTTATGTTATTTTTTTTTTTATGTTATTTTTTTTTTATGTTATTTTTTTTTTTATGTTATTTTTTTTTTTATGTTATTTTTTTTTTTTATGTTATTTTTTTTTATGTTATTTTTTTGGGGATGTAATTTTTTGGGGGGATGTAATTTTTTGGGGATGTAATTTTTTTTTGGGATGTAATTTTTTTTTGGGATGTAATTTTTTTTTATGTAATTTTTTAAAATACTAGTACAGTTATAACTTAATTTAATTGCATTTCTATCAATTATTATTAATTCTAATTTTTTAGGAAAATGCTTATTAATTTTAAAAAATACTTGCCCTATTTTAGATTTTACTTCTAAATTAAACGATGTCTGGAAGCAAATAATATTTCGATTTCTAGTTTTATATTTTAGTTCTTTAACTAGGGTTTGTATCCCAATTTGCCGTGATGGCCACTTTTATTATCTTTCATAATCTTTTTTACTTTCATCGAAGATTGATTTATGAGAAAAAACTTTAATGATCTGCGTTCTATTCCCTTAGGGATGTGTTTGATTATGCTAGCAGAATGGTTAGATCAAGTGTTTACGTACTTTAATGTTGTATTTGTTTCCATATGAGGGGACCCTTCCAGTTCGAAGATGAAATTCTTCATCTAAATATGATCTGCGTTCTATTCCTTTAGAGATGTGTTTGATTATGCGAGCAGAATGGTTAGATTAAGTGTTTACGTACTTTAATGTTGTATTTGTTTCCATACGGGGTGGGGGACACTTCCAGTTTGTAGATCAAATTCTTCATCTAAATATTTGACAACTTTTTTTTTATTCACTTCGACTTCTATTTCTGAATCGAGGTTTCTGAAGAGTTTGAAAAAAAATTTTTTTTTCATTTTCTCTTTTTTTGTCCGGCGTTATTATTAATCCGTCATCTTTGTATAATCAGTGGTTGTCTACGCGGATTATTTCATTAATTTTATTTAGAATGTACAGTACTAATTCTAAATATAATTAATTAAATAATCCCCATAGACAACCATGAAAGGTTGCAACACCAGTTTCGAAATTAAAAGAGTGGAACCTTGATGCTAATCTAGTATGCGTAAATACATGTGGTCGGAACACCATGGAAAAAAACTTGTCAAAGCAGTTGCCAAGAAAATACTTGTAGAAAAGACAGAGGGAAGCCACATCACGTCGCCGAGAAAGTGACTGAAGGCGGGCTGATAAGTTACCATATATAAACGGAAAGTTCCGGAGGTTAACGAAATGAAATTAACAACCGACATATTCAATTTATTTGAACATTATTTTTTATCGATACTCGTATTTGAGTAAATGTTCTGTTTTTATTTTAAACGTTATATTTATATACATATTTTTCTATTTATAAGAAATTTTGTTACGAAAATGAGTCATTCGGCAGGATTTGAACCTGCGACCCCTAACATTCCCCTATGGTATTATCTTGGAGCCATTGTTTTATAATTGGTTGAATATCGAATAGTGTGTCAGAAAGCAATATGGGACTCAAAACTATTTTCTTTCGCTAAGTCTGCATGAAGAATCTTTGTGTAAGAATATTTAACTATTAATGCTACCTGGGTGGAAATAATGAAATAGTCATTTTCCCATATACTTGCATATCAATTCCGCTTGTCAACCACCGTGACACATTCGTAAAGATATATTTGCCGATGGAACATAGGGCATAGCTTATGCGTTAGTACTTCTGCTTAAGAGTATGAAAGCTTAGTGTTAAAACCAGTGTTCGGTCGGAATTTGAATCCTGCAGATTCACTTTGACGTTACGCTATTTCGCACCTCTGTTCGGCGATATATAAAAACAAATGCCTTTTGCAGAATGTGTGTGTGTGTGTGTGTGTATATATATATATATATATATATATATATATATAGAGAGAGAGAGAGAGAGAGAGAGACAGACAATCAAAGCAAGAGCCAACAACCGACCACGGTTTCGCCTAACGGCTCGTCAGGGAAATTGTTAGGGTTTTCATCTTGGGTTTTTTCCTTTCTTACAAGTGCTTGACTTTTTGTTCATGTACTTCGTTTGTTTCTTTTTTTGCTTCCCCTTATTTTCCCCCCGAGTTTGTCCTCGGTGGGTTATACAAGATAATTTAAATTATAGCTTGATTAATACTAGTTTTGGTAGAGTTAGTTCTCTTACTATTGGTATTGTTGTTGTTATAGTTAATATTATATATTAATTAATATAGTTAATATTATATATAGATAAATAGAGAGAGAGAGAGAGAGAGAGAGAGAGAGAGAGAATTTCTTGACAACCAATAGTTAAAGAAGTAAATAAATAAAAAAAATGAGAATAATTCAATGTTTTAACCTAAAGAAATAGCAGGTTACCCCAAGAGAGAGGAAGAAATGATAGAAAAGTGGAAAGACAGAATGAGCAAAAGAAACAGAAAAAAGAAGAGGAAAACACACGCAGATGACATAGAAGAGAGAGAGAGAGGAAAACACGCACACATCTATAGGAATACAACACTAATATATACATAATCAGACAGACTCACATACATACATACAGAAGTGTGACACATAACATCGACAAATACACAATTTGCAAAAATAAAAAAAAAAACAATTGACAAAACAGAAACAAGCAAATTACATAAATTTAACTACCAAACGTTCAATGAATCAGACCATGGAAATAAAGTTAATTACCTCTAAAATTAGTTTCTACCTTGTTCTTCGAAGGCGTCACCTTGAATAGAGGCACACGTCCAGTAAGGAGAAAGAGAAACACCCACAAAAAATATCTACACACAGACAGACAAAAAATAAAATAAAATAAAATAAAATAAAATGAAGGAAAAAAAAAAAAACACAGAACAGACAAAAGAGAAACACGCACACAAACCTTGGTTGAAGGCCAACGGAATTTCTTTAATATTCAGTTTTATTTAATTTCTTTTTCTGTTATTTAGACAATTTTTCGGTCGAATTTAAACATCAGTCAGTCAGTTATGTACCATACGTGACACACATTTGGCCGATCACGTCTCTATTTAGACATGACTGACTTGGCAGAAGATTATCCCGCAGTAGGTTGCCGTTATTTTCTGTGGTAGACTGGTTGCCAACCAAGGCTAGAGAACCCAATGTCTTGCTATTTAACTCATAGCCAGAGGGAAGAAAAAGAAATTAATACCTTTCCTAAGGGTATTTACGTGTATGTGAATGCAACGATTTCAACTGGAATTCGAACTCGGCTCGACGATTTCTCATTCCGAGACGATATCCACTGCACTACAACGCGCATATTTTTTTTTAGAGTATCTCTTCTTCACGCATAACTGATTTTTTTTTATATTATTAATATGTTTGTTGACAACGACTTACAATGGCCTAAAGCACTTGGGAAAACAGAACTTTTCCTATATAATATCTACCCGAGAACAAGAGAAAAATAAGGGGATTAACTGTTAAAATGTTAAAAAAGCATTCGTTGTCTTCAACCATGCACATAAATGAAAACTTGCTCTCCAAATACACTATAAATATACGCATGCGTCCACCAACTAGAGATCCTATGAATGAAATGTCTGTTTTTTTGTTTTGTGTTTATAATGTAATGTTTACATATAGAAAGTTCTGGCTTTCCAAAAACAAACATTACATCTCAAAAACGAGATAAAAGTAAATAATTGCCGCCTATCCCGGATGTGAATGGTTGGTTGGTAATGAAAGCACAACTCCGGATGTAGAAACGTGAATTAGCACTAAACCTTCGACCCATATCACTTGAGGCAACAACAATCTTTTACTTGCACACGCCTGCACAGAGAGAGTGAAACTAACGCGTAGCCGCATTGAAAACATCTACATGTAAACAATACTTTACACACACTCACACACACACACACACTGTATCGAGGCAGCAGATAATAATTTAAACATTTACTGTTAAATATAACAGGCTATGAATGTCTATTATGTTTAATCATGAGCCGTTCTAAACATCGTATTTTGGATTTATTTTCAGGTGAAAATAAAGTAAAAAATTCTTCAATATTTGGATATTTTTTATTATGTTGGTTCTAAGCTTTCGGCTCACATGAGCTATCTTCAGAGAGGTTACAAGACGATCTTTTATCTTGTGTTAAAACTTTGCTAAGCAACAATAACAGTTACCAAATAGCAGACGCCGTTCTTAAATTTGTAGAGTAATTCTATGACGTCACACTGCGTGAGAGCTCGGAATGTTAACAGAACCATATAATTAAATGCAGTGTAATGTGTTATGACCAGATTTAAACGTGATTTCATTAAGTGTGGGTTGTCCATGAACAAGGTGGGTAAAGGAGGTCCTATATATATATATATATATATATATATATATATTTACCCACCTTGTTCATGGACTGGATATGTTCCAAAATGAAAATATAACTACGAATTACAAAAAAAAAAAAAAAAAAAAAAAATTCTACGATTTTTACTGTCTCGCATTGGATATCGACTCGGAACGCGACACCGGGGTGCCGAGTTCGAATTCCAGTTGAATTCCTTGCATTCACTTACGTGCAAATAGCCTTGGGAAAGGTATTAATCCGTCTCTTCCTTCCAGTTATGGGTTAAATAACAGGACAGATTGGGTTCTATAGTCTTGGCTGGCAACCAGTCTACCGCAGAAAGCAATGGCAACCTACGGCGGGATAATCTTCTGCCCAGTCAGTCAATGTCTCTTTCGAGACATGATCGCCCAAAGCGTGTTTCACGTATGGTACTTAACTGACTGACAAGGCTCAAGAACCATTCAATTTAGGAGGTTACAGAATAAGACGCACAGTTCATGTGGATATCTGAGGGGAAACACTAGACCTGAACAGATTAAGATTGCAATAAACGAAAAAGAATCCTCTTGAGAGTCGGTTTTACAAAGTTGCGGTTTCTGAGAAGCTGCTACAGTGGAACTTACACCGCGCCATTGGAATACAGTACTCCATTTTGGAACCAATCAGGCTACTTGTAAAAGGCAGAGGGAGAGGCAGTACAGGGGACCGGCCATTAATCCAACCTCTTTAAGGATGGATCGTACGTACGGCTTCCGGTTGAGTAGGTATCAATGAGCGCTCAAGGCACGGGGTCATCCCTCGAAGCACGAGGAAATATCCATTCATCGTCGTAGTTCTGGATCCTATCGACGATAATGGAACATCACTAATTTAGTTCCCGAAGCATTGAATATAACTGATCAGTATTTTCCCCACTGAGCTGTTACAGCTAACTTAGAGTAGGGATCATTGATCATCTAGAATTTTAGAAGTGAATCCATATACCGTTATATCATCAGCATTGATATTCACAAGTGATTGAAGTAAACTATTAAGCAGATCATTTATGTAAAGTAGAAAGAGGCCCAGACTGAGGTCTTTAGAGTAGACTGTGTTGATTGCTAGTTCCTTGGAGGACTGGCCGTTATCAACTGCCTTCATGGATACGGGTTGGGTAAGGAGATTACTTGTACTTATAATAGAATTCACCCTGGGCAGGTAAAGCCGGTTTCATCCCCAATTGCATGTAGTTTGAAGATTTTCCCGCAATTTCCCGTTGTGGTGCAATGGATATCGGCTCGAAACGAGAAATCGGAAAGCCGATTTCGAATTCCATTTGAATTCATTGTATTCACTTACACGCAAATACCCTTGGGAAAGGTATTCATCTGTCTCTTCCCTCCGGTTATGGGTTAAATAACAGGACAGATTGGGTTCTATAGCCTTGGTCGGCAACCAATCTACCACAGAAAGCAATGGCAACCTACTGCGGGATAACCTTCTGCCCAGTCAGTTCTGATTGGGGAGTAGGGGTCTGCCTGTGGTAGCTGACACATACCAGCTTCGTTTTAGAAGCATTAAAACTTGCAAACTATTTCATACCCCAGTTTACCAGAGTGGAGGTTCTTTTCGAGAACAGCAGCGAGGTTATCTTTGGCCACCTCGCCAGATTTCTTACTGAGGCGGGAGTAAATAGTGGTGTCATCAGTGTAAATGCCTACTTGAGATTTGGTCACGTCAGGGAGGTCGTTTATGAAGATCAGAATAAACGTCGGGCCTAGGATAGAACCTTGGTGGACACCAGCGTTCGTGTGGTAGGATGTGGAGGTATTCTCGTTCTAGATGACCTTTATTATGCGGTTCGGGAGGAAAGATTGGATCAAATCAAGCAAGCGTCCATTGATACCATAAGCCTGTAGCTTGTGCAGAAGGCCAGCCTGCCAAACCCCATCAAATGCTTCATATCTAGGGCAACAGCTCGATCTTCGCTTATCGAGGGCCTGGTATATCTACTCGGTGATGGTCGTTAGCATATCGGCAGTAGACCTGGCAACTAAGAATAGTTTATGCGCAGTAAAATGTTGAACTATTTCAGCACTAGTAATAGCCTCGAACATTTTTCCGAAAATTGGTAGGAGGCTAATAGGGTGATAACTGGATGGGTCCGAGTGTTCCCCTGAATTCTTAATACAGGAACCACAGAAGAGGACTTGCAGTAGGCAAGAAAACAGGAAGCAGAGAGGCAGTAATTATAGAGTTTAGAGAAGATTGAGGAAAGTTCAGGGAGGGGCACATTTCTTAGGGACTATGACCGGGATTCCGTCACCTCCACTCGCCTTATGGGGGGTAAAGTTTTGAAATTATCTTAGATACCAGAGAGGGTGTTATGTGGACATCTATAAGTTGAGCCTCAGTTTAAAGAGGGAAGTCGAATGCAGATACTCCAGACGAGTCAAATGTTGAGTTGGATGAGAATCTGCGAGCAAAGCCAAACCACGTCTCTGATATATTTTCTCTTCCGCCTTTCATCGCAATAAGAACGAAATAGTCCATAGAAGGTTGGGTCACTATGCCGATCCAGGATGTTTTTTCCACCTGAATCATTCCTGCATATATACAAGTCAACCATCCGTCCGTGCATGGAGTACTGCTGCCATTTATGGTCAGGCGCCCCTGCCGTTCTCCTCAGTGTTCTTGACAGGCTCCAAAGGAGAGTCTGTAATATGATAGGTACTGATCTGGCGGCTCGACTGCAGCCACTTTCCCATCCTCGAAATGTGGGCTCCATTTGTCTGTTCTATAAATAATTTCATGGCTTCTGCTCAGACGAACTTAAGTCACTGATGCCTCTTCAACAGGGGTTTACTCGTGCAACCAGACTGGCAACTGGGTCCCACCCATTCACAGTCAGGTTAGCCAAATGCAGACGACAATTCTACTCCTGCAGCTTCTTCTCTCGCACTTCCCGCCTGTGGAACTCGCTCCCGTATTCTTGCTTTCCTGACGGCTACAACCTCCAGAAATTTAAATGCAAAGTCAATACTCATCTACTAATCACTGGACTCTAGCTCTCTCCCCACCCCCGTATAACCTTCCCTTTCCCTTACTTGTACTCCTCACTCTTTTCTAATTAATCTTTTTACATTTATGTAGCCCCCTGCACATCAGTGGCGTTTCGACCTTGCTCGGGGTGAAATGATTAAAAAAAAAAAATTCACATAAGTAATCATGGTCAACGCTGAGCGGTGACAGGTTTTCAGGCTTGAATGCTATCTTCAGGCCATGAAACAGTCACCTTTCGATGTTGACCTCCACATATATTTCCATGCACTATCATTGATAAATATAGCATACCGTAAAACTATATTGTCGTCACACGGAGTATTTCAAGCAAATTTATTTAATATGGAGTAGGACTGTCTTTGGTAGCAATTATAACTTGAATTCTGGGTGCAATCGATTCGTACAAAGTCTGAATTGCTTCCAGAAGAAATTATTTTCTATTCCTCAGCTGAAACAGTCTCCAATTCTATCAATGGTGATGGTAGAGGATGCCGATTTTCACTTATCTAAAATCAACAATAAATGTTCAATGGTTGAGTTCTGGAGACTGTGGTGTCCAGATAAGATATTCTATTTCACTAGAATATTCCTCGCGCCATTCAGCTACGAGTTTAGCGATTTGAAGAGGTAAATTATCATCCTGAAAGATAGCATTTTCCTAAACCATAGTATGAAGTTGATCACTTAGAATTGTTCAATAATTCTGACAGTTGATTTTTAATAACCTTATTTAAATAATATCTTGTATATATATACATATATATATATATATATATATATATATATATACACATACACACACACTAATCAACAGACAAAATAGACAAGGTTGGCAGTTTCAAATTTTCCAAATTAAGCTATTATGGTACTAGGTGTTTCCATTATTTTGTCCATTCCCTGTATATACATCATTAATGTGGAAAAATTGTGTCACTTAAGTCATGCCGACGTCGAGGTTCGTGAAGACACCACTATGATGTCCTTAATTCTCAGGGCGCGTGCGCACACACACACGAAAAGATACACAAAACACACACAAACACAAAACAAAACAAAAAATAAAGCACACAAAACAAAACAAAAAAAAACAATCACAAAACAAAACAAAAAAAAACAACAACAAAACAAAACAAAAAAAAAAACAATCACACAAAACAAAACAAAAAAAAAACAATCACACAAAACAAAACAAAAAAAAAACAATCACACAAAACAAAACAAAAAAAAAACAATACACAAAACAAAACAAAAAAAAACAATCACACAAAACAAAAAAAAAACAATCACACAAAACAAAACAAAAAAAAAACAATCACACAAAACAAAACAAAAAAAAAACAATCACACAAAACAAAACAAAAAAAAAACAATCACACAAAACAAAACAAAAAAAAAACAATCACACAAAACAAAACAAAAAAAAAACAATCACACAAAACAAAACAAAAAAAAACAATCACACAAAACAAAACAAAAAAAAACAATCACACAAAACAAAACAAAAAAAAACAATCACACAAAACAAAACAAAAAAAAAACAATCACACAAAACAAAACAAAAAAAAAACAATCACACAAAACAAAACAAAAAAAAAAATAAACAAAAAAAAAACTAAACAAAAAAAAAATCACAAAACTAAAAAAAAAAATCACACAAAACTAAAAAAAAAAATCACACAAAACTAAACAAAAAAAAAATCACACAAAACTAAACAAAAAAAAAATCACACAAAACTAAACAAAAAAAAAATCACACAAAACTAAACAAAAATAATTATTCACTAGTTTTAACCCCACCATATGCAGCAATGTATTTTACTAGCGTATACAATGTCCCCACCATACAATGTCCCCACCATAAAGTACAGGGATTAATAAAAAAATTACCTCCTTAGTATGATTATTCTCAGCGTAGAGAATAGGTTCACAGACTCACTGGGCGCGTGTTTATCATGAATTTCATGTAGCAAATAGCTGCTTGTAGTGAAGATGTTAGTATCACTCCAAATCGGATTTTTTATTCAGAGTTGTCCATATGGAACAGTTATCAACTAAAGATGGAGAGTCAAATCTGCCCAATGCTTAGGCACTAATCTGAGGAGTTGGGGAGCGTAAGAATTCATATTATCTCAGGTCAATTTGAGAAAAGTTAACGCAACAAACTCGACCGGATTTTAAACTTTGAACGCCGATAGCTGCACACATCTTAAGTAGTCAAGAATTAAAGAAAACAAAATTTCCACCTTTTTATAATGACCGGAAGCATGCTTAAGAAGCGGTAAATCATTATTGCTTGAACAATACTGAACATGTTTAAATCTAGGCTGTGGCGATATCTATTCGTGATAATACGCCTGGATTCATTATGGTGGGTTAGTGGTAAGTAAATTGCACTCAGACAAACAGGGTCGACATTTTTTTTTAAGAAAAAGGAACATTTAAAATTATTTCCCATCTAAATAGGGCAGAGAAATTAAAAGAAATGTATATGGATAATGTGCGTCTGCGGACTTAGCTTTTCTATTTTTAATCTATCTTTCAGTCTTATCTACATAGCAGTAATTTTTTAAGGTCGCCAACTCACTTCACTTGATGCAGAAGCGACTAAGTGGATCAGTCTTGCTTGATTCTACATGAATAATGATGAAGAGAAGCAAATCGATCTTTAAATTTGGCTCTTATATTGTCGGTGTCGCGTGACCTATGCCGAGGCAGTGACTGGCTTTTTTCTTCAGACCTAAGTCTATGCTTTTTTTTTTTCATTCCGGCTTTGATTAAGCTAATTTTTCGATTGATCTTTTAAATTCCAATATATTATCCATTCTTTGTCCGTTTTCCTTTGCCAACATTTTCTTTATATGGCAGAGTGAGGAAAGATTGGTAGAAGCATTTCTTGTCCCAACCGTCGAGTGAAACCCATAACGCTTTGTTGTCGTCTAACGGCCATATCACACTGAAACACCGGTCCCCGTGCAATCTCCGAAGTTAAGCAACATCAGGCCTGGTCAGCACCTAAATGTATGACCGCTTGGGAATACCTGGTACTTTAAGCTTCGTTGTGAGGGTCGTATAATGCACAGTGGCTCGGAATTGTTCATCTCTGAGCTGAATTCCAATTCTCGTTGAGTTCGTTATATTCAGCTGCAAAGCAAGTCACTGGAGCTAACCAACGCCTCTGTCCGCTAGGCCATGTGTTCTTGAGTTCTAAGTTCAATAGCTGGCTACAGCAGTGGTGAACAAATAACTTAGAGAGTTAAAGGAAGATAAATACATAGTATCTTCAAGTGGTATCGCGCATGGAATGAAAATGATATACCCCAATAATCGAAATGAAGGATTCGGTTAAAAAATCTTAGTACCTGAAGAAGGCCGGAGCATACAACGACCGAAACGTCGTAAATATGGCAATAAAGATGAGGGCAACAGTCCGAACAGTGTAAATAATTTAAATACTACCTATCTCAGAAGACGAATACTATTATTACTAAAGATTAAAATATTGGGTATTTGTTGATTGTGATATACTTCTGTGATATCAGCTATTGTTGGTTCCTGCTGAATTGGTGCGTCGCTACCAGATCCTAGGATTGAGCTCATGACTACTAGATGAAAGTAACACATCCATAACCAACTCATATATACGCCGGGACCGCCCATAAAGACAGTAGTGGTGTGTGTGTTTTTTTTTGTTTTATTATTATTATTATTATTATTATTATTATATGTCAGGTGGTTTTGACATTTTTGGTTATGACGATGATTCATACCTCTATTTTTATAACCAACTAGTTTTCTCATCTTAGTTGATATAGATGTTATTATAGAAAACAAATACCCCATATCAGACAATCAACAGACACCTGAAGATGACCAGAGGGTATTTGGTCGAAACGTCTGTCTATAATAAAATCAATATCAAACAAAATTAGAGCAATAGTTTGAAATAATACAAAGTTACTGGCAATTACTCATCCCAGATATGGTCCTGGGCATGACGGCAAACTGCATCCGGCAGCAAGGTCTCTGTTTCGGAGGTTGTGAGGAGCGTGGGACCTCTTAATTGCTGTTGTTTCCAGGTCCACTCTGACCAGGAATGGCAGCACCTGTTAGGGTCCCATTTATGGGCAAATAGCTAACCCCCAAATTAGGGTCAAAATGCTATGAGTGTACAGAATTGTTTCTTATTTTTTCGAGGTTTAACGACCTATCAATCCTTATGGGATCATAACCAATGATTTTTTGTTTAGGGTATTTTATTTTTAGAACGTTTTTCTTTTCGAGTATCAAGATCCATTGGGATTTGTATTTAAGAGCAGGGTCCCCAAGTCCTACCCTTGTTATTTCAACCATAACTGAAGGGAAGGGACGATTAATACCTTTCCCAAGGGTACCAGTGCTTAAGTGAATGCAGGGTATTCAACTGGAATTCGAACTCGGCTCACCGATTTCTCTTTCCGAGCCGATATCAACTGTACCACAACGCACATCCGTCACTATACGTTTACAGCACCTGGTATTCCCAAGCGGTCACCAATCTAAGTACTTACCAGCTCAACGTTTCTTAACTTCGGTGATCGAGCGAGAACCGGTGTATTCAACGTGATAGGCCATAAGCCCTTAAGTATAGAAATATACTTTTATAGAAACGTATACATAAAAATAGAGGGCATTTTCAGTTTTCTAAAATAAAAAAAATAAAGAAAAATATTATAATCTGACTAAATCAACCTTCTCACTATAACCGAACATTAAAAACAAATACCTTAAAACCCCACCTTTTTGGCATTAAGTAACCCACAGCAGTTGATATGCCGTAAAACAAAACTCAAACTCATCCCAGATATAAAAATAAGTTATAAAAAAATCCCTTCTCATTAATTTTCTTTATCGGCGCCATTTGTCAGTGTCAAATCGATGGTTGATCCTTGAGAGGCAATATTAAGCGAAAAGGCGTTTGTCTTTGCTTTTTTTTTTAATCATATCACCCCGAGCAAGGCGGTAAGGCCACTGGTGTGCAAGGGGCTACGTAAGAGCGAATAGATCTGAAAAGAGAAAGCCGGAAACCACGTCCTAAACAGGGAACAAGGGATGAGCCTCTATACCTGTTCAATAGACGTGGGTGGAGTGTGAACCGGGCGATAGTTCAGTCTATCTACTCCAATTGCTAAAGGCAGCGATACAAAGGCATCATTGCTATTTGTCAACTTAAACATGTAAGGGCTAAAAACATTTTGAAATATACGTTAGCTTATATCTCCAAGTTTCAGAGAAAGAGATGATAAACCTTACACAATAGGCGACAATTTATTTTTCATCCTCCAACCTCTCTTTTACAGGCGGGATGCGGTAAGCCTCTCACTACTCTATTGCTTACATGGAAAGTGCTCGGACCAACTACATTCGTTGGTTCCGTTAGTTCCAACCTTTATGGCTAGGACCAACCATGCCGCCTACATAATAAACTACCCATATTAGCCCAATGTTCGAATGGTGAGAAGTTCTACTCGAACAGCTTCCTGTGAAGCGCTGCTCCGTAAAACGGACTCCCAAGGGGATTTTTTTCTCCGATCATTACAAATTTAACCTGTTCAAGTTTAGGTTTAACCATTTTCATACTCTACTATTGGCATAAACTGCCTCTTAATGCAAGCCTCTATCTCTAGTATAGAGCCGAAACTTTCTGTAAAAATACCAAATAATAAAAAGTTATTGTATTAGTGGCGAAAATATTTTTCCAGCGTTTTTGGCAAAAAAAAAAGTCTGATAAAGAAAGTCGTCAGAATTTAGTTAAATAATTAATGTTTGAACCTAAATCTACGATTAACCGTTATTTTTTCCTATACACATAAAATAACTCTTAATTAGTAGTCGTAGTCCCCGTACTTTGTACTCAGTGAATCAGCGTAAGAAGAAATTATTTCATTGGTGGCTGAAGAAAAATTGTTCCAGCAATTTTTAGCCGAGAACACCTAATGACAATATAGATGACAGAAATCAGTTAAAAAATTAATATCTGAAAAAGTTATTTGATTTAATAAAAAAGAGGGGGTAGAACTCGTATTCATATTCTTATGGTATCGCATTATGTGAGAATGCATCCGCTGAGAAAGTTGAGACATTATACGCTTGTTGATCATTAAAAAGCCGGAACCAAAATGAATTTCTTTTATGAATCAACCAGATGAGCCACAAAGAGTCACACCTAAGGGCGGGTTCTCTAAAGAAATGCCCGACTTCCAAGCCGAAATATATATTAGCTATTAACTCTAAGACAGGGACCAAACCTGCTGAGCTTCCTGCCTTTGCCTACGCACCATTTTGTCACTCGCATTGAGTTTTATTGCCTACCTCATGTTAATTCACCTGTCAAATTGACGGGTTTTCTGATGTTAGGGTTGGGTGAGATTCCACATTCACTGATGAGACTGGGTGGAAGAGAATGTTAGACAGCGACTGAATGATGGCGAGATCAAAGGGAACCACGCTCATGCGCATTCATTGTATACATATTAGACATGCGCACATCTAACTTTAGACGATGATTTTAGCTGTTTTCCATTCTCATGTATTGGCCGCTGTCAAGGTCGAATAGAAGCGCAACAATGTTTGCAGATAGTATTTCTTGGTAGAATGTAGAATTCGAGAGTGAGTTTAATGAGAATGCATTTAATTATTTCTCTATAAAAAGATGATTTGCCAAGGAACAGAATTTTCGATATATCTGCTGATGGGAGATCGCGAACAGTGGGGGCCGCGGTATGTATATTTGTAAGATGTCTCAGTTGATTTCGAAACTATTTTTCTGCTAAGGATAATGCAACTTTCCACCCATGTAACAGAGTAGATGTGTAAAGATAGACAGCGAAGAAGCAGAGAGACGACAAAAAGACAGAGGGACGACAGAGAGACGACAATAAGACAGAGGGACGACAGAGAGACGACAATAAGACAGAGGGACGACAGAGAGACGACAATAAGACAGAGGGACGACAGAGAGACGACAATAAGACAGAGGGACGACAGAGAGACGACAATAAGACAGAGGGACGACAGAGAGACGACAATAAGACAGAGGGACGACAGAGAGACGACAATAAGACAGAGGGACGACAGAGAGACGACAATAAGACAGAGGGACGATAGAGAGACGACAATAAGACAGAGGGAAGACAGAGAGACGACAATAAGACAGAGGGAAGACAGAGGGACGACAGAGACGACAATAAGACAGAGAGACGACAGAGAGGCAGCGAAGAGACAGAGGGACGGCAAAGAGGCAGCGAAGAGACAGAGGGACGGCAAAGAGACAGCGAAGAGACAGAGGGACGGCAAAGAGACAGCAAGAGACAAGAGGGACGGCAAAGAGGGACGGCAAAGGAAAGACAGCGAAGAGACAGAGGGACGGCAAAGAGGCAGCGAAGAGACAGAGTGACGGCAAAGAGGCAGCGAAGAGACAGAGGGATGGCAAAGAGGCAGCGAAGAGACAGAGGGACGGCAAAGAGGCAGAGACGGCAAAGAGGCAGAGACGGCAGAGGGACGGCAAAGAGATAGCAAAGAGACAGAGGGACGGCAGAGAGACTGCAACGAGACAGAGATATCGGCAAGCCAGAGGAACAGGGAGAATAAAAAAAAGAATTAATGTCTAAGAGAATAATGAATAGAAATAAATGCAAAAATGCGAAAATAAAAGAAAGTCGATAATAAAGTCAATCAAAAAAATTATTTGAATCCGCTGGATAATCCTAGAATTTTTAATTTTATTTTTTGTAATAATTTTAACTCCAAGCAAAGGCAGACCGCCTCTCGTGCGCAGGGGTTTACTGTGAGAGAAAAAATGAAATAAGAGATGTGTGGAAAACAAGTAGAAAGAAAATGGCAATTGACAATGCATTTAAACTTTTGAAGATTATAGCTATCAAGGAAGCAAGCAAATAGAAGGGAGTTCCACAAATGGGAAGTGCAAGAAAAGAAACTGTTAGAGTAGACTAGGCGGTTACATTTCGACAGTAAATGGGTGGGATCTTGATGCCAATCATGTAGCACGCATAAATACATGTAGTCGGGGAATCAGGGAAAAAAGCTCATTAGAGTAGTTCCATACTTGTAGAAAAGGCAGAGGGAAGCCACATCACGTTGGTGAGAAAGTGACTGAAGACGAGCTGCGACGTCAGGATTGATTATATTCCAGATCCTCTTTTTTGAATGTCACGGAAATTGTCCTGTCAATAAAATAACGATTCCCCACTTCTCTTTGAATTTATAAAACCATTTCCAACCGTGAAAAACATGCATGCATTTCGTATATTTAAATAACATTCATGTTTGATGTACGCACCAATTAATATGACGCGAGTTGGAAAAGACGTCACATGACTAGCTACTTGGCCAAAGCTTAACTAAACTTGGGAAATATCAACATCTAATGTAAACACGCATACGACGCGTGCATAAGCACCCGATATAGCTTAAAGCAAAGGGATTGTTTGATCAAATTTTAAAACAGCATCCCAATCGCTAAGACATTTTTGTCATGAAGTCATTTGTTGACAAAGTTTTAATCTTCGTTAGTTGGGGGCTGTCATGAATGCGAGTTCACACTGGGGGGATTTTGTGCTCATAGTTGGCACTGTGATATTTAGTAGTGACTTTACGTGACCTAGATCAAAATTATCCAATTCTGAGTCCTCTCCTAATTGGGATATACTGTTTATTTAACGTATTTGATATCTTTATAAAGTATTACGATACAAGGCTACGTATAAATATTACGAGCCTACAATGTTTGCATGAACATTAACCAGCCAGATGTCATTTTGAACGGTGGCTTACGGCCATATCACGTTGAATACACCGGTTCTCGCTCGATCACCGAAATTAAGCAACGTTGAGCCTGGTCAGTACTTAGATAGGTGACCGCTTGGAAATACCAGGTGCTGTAAGCGTTTAGTGACGGATGTGCGTTGTGGTGCAGTGGATATCGGCTCGGAAAGAGAAATCGGTGAGCCGAGTTCGAATTCTAGTTGAATACACTGCATTCACTTAAGCACCAGTTAACCTACAGTTATGGGTTAAATAACAAGGGTAGGACTTGGGGACCCTGCCCTTAAAAACAAATCCAAATGAATCTTGATACTCGAAAAGAAAAAAAGTATCACTAGACACAAAACTTATATAAAACAACAATAAATTGTTGAAAGAAAAAGGTATTACCGGCGATAAATAAATAAATAAAATTTAGTTGGCAGTAAATGACCCACCGAGGTTGATATGCCATAAAAACGAAACAACCAACCAACAATCATTTTGAACGAGTAAGCTTCCATATCCTTTCACACGAACGCGAGTGTCCCTCAGAGCTCTGTCCTACGATATTTCTAGCCTTCGTCAATGATCTTCATGATATCATCGGTTCCGAAGTAGGCATCTATACACCATTTACTGCCGTCTCAATAGTTGGGGCCCTCAAGGCTCTATCCTAAGTCCTAGACCGTTTCTGATCTTCATCAATTATCTTCCTTATATCATCAGTTCCCAAGTAGACATCTTTACACATGACAACACCATTTACTCCCGTCTCAATAGCTGAGTCTCTCAAGGCTCTCTCCCATGTCCTACGCTGTTTTCGCTCTTCATCAATGACGTTCTGTTGTAATCTGTTCCCAAGTATATATATATATATATATATATATATATATATATATATTACTAGCAGTATAGCCCGGCGTTGCTCGAGTGTAATGAAAGCTGTAAAACTAATCCATGGTCCTGGAGCTCAGACTCTTTGGACGTTGGCACGAAAGACTAAACGTTTCCAATTAAAGCGAAACCGTAGACTGAAAGAAAAATGAATGGATGTGAGTCAAATTGTGATTTCCTGGTATCCATATATATAGTCGATTTTCTGCACTATTGTAAGAATTGCAACCTTGAAACTTCTGAATATCGTTTCTTATGTCTTTGTCTATGAGTGTATCAAATTTGATTAAAATCGGACTAATCCTTCTATAACCCGATTTTTTCGATAATCGATTTTCAATATTTATCGGGGGTACCTCGACACAAAACCTAGCTAAAAAGACTCGCAGACGCTTATAATACGACTGTGTAAATTTTCAAGAAAATCGGTTCAGCCATTTCGGAGTCTATAGGTAACGGATACACACCCACAGACGCACAAAGTTCCATTTATAAATAAGTTATATATATATATATATATATATAGTTGATACAAATATTTACTCCCGGCTCAATCTGACAAGGCCTATACAGTAAACCTGACTGCTGCTCTTGAAACGGATCTGCAATCAGTGGTTAACTGGGTCAAGAAATTGCTTGTAAATTTTAATGCCTCGAAAACAACTGCTCTCGTTTAATAACCATAAAGAATGGCCCAGTGGATATAGACGTTGGTTAGTTCTCGTGACTTGACCCAAAGAGTTGTGAGTTCAACACCAGGCTACAGCAATGGTGAACAAGTAACTTACAGGGAGCTAATTCATGACTTCCAATGGAGGTATTACTACGCAAGGAATGGAGTTCATATACCCCAATAAAGAGTTCGGTTCGAAATTCCTAGCACCCGAAGAAGGCCGGAGCGTACAACTACCGAAACGTCGTGCAAATGGTAACATAGTTGAGGACAATAGTCCGAATAGTGTAAATACTGTAAACACAGAACATTTCCAGCCCACCATCAGCATGTCTGATGAAAGTCTTCTTGAGAGCAAACTGCGTCTCATTGGCTTCCCTTTTTCAAGCGACCTGAATTGGAAGAACTACATCAAATCAATTACTGTTAAGAAGGTGCGTTAACTGTGTCGAGACAAAGTTTTTCTCGTCAGAATCCATCTTGTATATTTATAAGTCTACCATTTGTTCGTGGACTGAATACTGTTGCCATATCTGGTCACGTTCTCGACGAAATCCAAAGAATGATCTGCAATGTAATCTGTTTTGACCTGGTATCTCGTCTTCAGTTACTTTTTCAGCGACGTGACATGACTTCCCTTTGTCTTTTCTACAAATATTTTCATGGCAACTGCTCAGATGAGCCTTTTCCTCCTGATGACCCGACCACATAAATTTAAGCATTCTACTAAATTGGCATCTAGGTCCCACCCATTTACCCATGAATAGTTAAAATCTAACAGTTTTTCTCGCACATCTCACCTGTGGAACTCCCTTCCGTTTACTTCCCAAATAGCTACAATCTCCAAAAATTTAAATGCAACGTCAATCGCTATCTATCTTCTTGAATCCAGTTCATCGTTTATAATTTATTCAGTATTCTTTGTACTTAGTTTATTCCCCTGCGCAGTAGTGGAGGTTCCGCCCTTTTTTGGGTTAAATGATTTAACATATATATATATATATATATATATATTAGGAGTGTAGCCCGGCGTTGTTCGGGTGTAAGCATTAAAACTAATCCATGGTCCTGGAGCTCATACTAAAGAATATTTCTGTGAAGTTTGGTGAGAATCGAATAAAAATTGTGGATATGTATAAAGAGCATACTTATATATATAATCGATTTTCTGCACTATTGTGAGAACTGCAACCTTGAAACTTCTGAATATCGTTTCTTATGTCTTTGTCTATGAGTGTATCAAATTTGATTAAAATCGGACTAATCCTTCTATAACCAGATTTTTTCGATTATCGATATTTATCGGAGGTACCACGACACAAAACCTAGCTAAGAACACTCGCAGACACTTATAGTACAACTGTGTAAATTTTCAAGAGAATCGGTTCAGCCATTTCGGAGTCTATAGGTAACGGACACACACAAAGTTATATATATATATATATATATATATATATATATATATATATATATATATATATGCACAAACAAATTAATAGCTTTAAATAAAACAGACGTCAATATAATTATCCCAAAGGTTCCTCGGGTTGGAATAATTATAATGATGTCTGTTTTATTATATATATATATATATATATATATATATATATATATATAACTTTTTTTTTCCCCATTCTACCAAATAAAATTGTTAACTTTGGCTCACCATGCAGCAGGTAACGTTTTTCCGTAACAGCCACCAACGTAAGTAATGATGAAATTCGATAATGTACGTTGTGGTGCAGTGGATATCGGCTCGAGAAATCGGAGAGCTGAGTTCGAATTTCAGTTGAATTCCTTGCATTCACCTACGCGCAAATACCCTTGGGAAAGGTATTAATCTGTCTCTTCCCTCCAGTTAAGGGGGAAATAACAGGACAGACTGGGTTTTATAGCTTTGGCTAGCAACCAGTCTACCGCAGAAAGTAATGGCAAACTACTATGAGATAATCTTCTGCTCAGTCAGTCATGTCTAGAAAGAGACACGATCGCCCGAGCGTGCATAACTGACTGACTGACATTCAGGATGTTGTCCTCATCTTTATTTTCATATTCCTAACGTTTATGCCATTGCACGCCCCGACTTTCTTCAGCTGACATACTTTGGAATTTCGAAATGAACCATTTCTTTAGTCTATAGGGATTTATTGTTGTAATACTGCGTGCAATTCAATATTTACATACCGATTTCAGTTAATTGATTTTAGTAACCAAATTCTGTAAGATTTTTGTTTCACAAAAGCGCTGAAGTAATTCAAAAATTGACTTAAACCAAAAAAATTCTGTGCACAATACAGAAGCCATTTTGAAGTGAAAACCTTGGAGAATTGAGTTACTGAAGAGAATTATATTACCTCAACACCAAAGAGTACAAAGGCCAAAATGTCGTGATTATACTAAGATGAGTTTCAGTTTTGTTTAACTCATTATCAAACTCAGTGGGTTATTTAATGCCAAAAAGGTGCGGGGTGGTGGTTAAGGTATTTTTTATGTTTGGTTATAGTGGGAAAGTTGATTTAATCAAATTTTAATTAATTTCTTTTGTTTTTATTTTTTTCATTTAAAAAAAACAAATGAATATCTTCTAGTTTTGTATTAAAAACGTTTTGCTGAGAAAAGTTCTTTTTCTTCAAAAATGTATTATGGTAATTTTCCTTCAAAAATGTAAATTTTTCTATAAAACTATTTTTATGCATATATTTGTATAAAAGCGTATTTTTATACTTTCATAGTGTTTTGAACCCAGTTTTGGGAGTTAACTATTTGCCCATAGCTGGGACCCTAACAGATGCTACCACTTCGGGTCAGGGTAGACCTGGGAACAATAGCTATTAAGAAGTAGTTCCGTGCTCCTCACAACCTGCCCAACCCGAGGCCTTGCTGCCGGACGCAATTTACCGTAATAAAGAGGACATCAGTCTGAATGATGTAAATAGTATAGTTACAATATCTCATTTAAGAAATCTAGACAATTCGATATAGACAACTCGATATTGCTTAAATCCGTTACTTTCAACGTGATTTCAGCATATTTAAACAAAGAATCAAACTATATAATTATTTCCTGTCCCCTCGATAGTGAAAAGAAAGGTAAATCAGCTTAAGTTCATAAATTTTTTAACATTTATTTTCCTTAGTCGTTTTAATAATCTATATAAATGAAATATCTTTCTGTATTTAGAGAAAATTACTTCCCAAGCTAAATAAACAGTTTGATTAATCAGCCCCCCTTACTCTAAAGCTTCTTAGATTACAATCATTCAAGCACTTCATCTAAGGCCCACAGATTAAGTGATCGTCTTGCTTCAACTTGGTCTTGAAATAAAAAAGACGGCTACGACGAAGCGCAATATTTTTACTTCAAGAGTTATTTCCATTTCATTGTTATAATAAACCTGTACAATTTTTATCGTGAAAAGATATTCAGCAAAATCGATTTATATAATACCAAGAGTAATTAATGTATCATATCATTAAATGTCTAAAAAAAATATAAAGGGAACGTATTAATTAAACGGTTCATTAGCCTCTATTTAAGCTGTGAATTCTTTATCTCCGCTTTATTGAATCTCAATTTGTGTGTAGTCTTATTTCATTCTACCTCACGATTAAAACTTTTTAATGGTTGCCGCCATGTTTGACAGCACTGCTACTCTAGTAGTATAATAAAACATTTATTTGCAAAGTACCAACCTAATATTTTTAAGCACATCGTCAGTATTAAAAATAAAGAAAACTAAACTAAAATACCCCCTCCAAAAAACAACCTACTTCTTAGAATACCAAAGCAATATATTGCTTCATTGTAAACATACCTAAACTACTAACCTATTCCCGATATATGAATAACAGTTTACTAATATATCTTTCTATTCTTCGACGGATATCTGAGCTCGAATTCAAGTCTAGTTCATTACATTCACTTACGTGTAAATACTCTTGAAAAAAAAGTGGGGGAATTAATCTTTTACCTCAGCTATGGGTTAAATACTGAGAACGATTTCTGGGGAAAAATCACTAATCTTACAAACAAATTATTACAGCAGCATTACACAAATCCGACAATCTAAATATGTTTTGGTTTTAAATGACAAACAAAAAGTTGATAGTTTTTCGTAGGACGGTGATCGTCATGGGACAGTGGTTTTCCCAAGTAGTTAGGTTTATCTTTTACATCAAATATGACCATGTCAGAGAGTAGGCATTTTCGAAATACTTGGTGATGGAAGACAACGAAGGGAGAGATAAGTCCAGATATTTAACACAATTTTGAGTGTCATACATCAATAAGTAGACCAAACTGATATTCAAACTTGGTATGCTAGTATTAGTGGGAGGAATGAAGTAATACAACGCAGATATCTTTAAGCCTGTAGATATTGAGTTTATATATATATATATATATATATATATATATATATATATTCAAAATAATAACTAAATAAATTCTGCAAGTATCTAAGTTTTAAATTTATACTAAGATAAACTTTAAGAAAAACCATTAACAAACAGAACCTAATTCCGTTACAATCCGGCGCACTAAGGCGTTGGATAAGAGGGGGGGGAAAAAAAGAAATCCGCGGAATAAAGACAAGACATACGATACTCCGCAGTAAAGAAAAAAAAACCCAAACGGAACCAACCACAAAAAAAAAAAGAAAGAAAAAGTGCTCGATACAAAGTACAAACGAAATGCAAAATACAAACGAAATGCAAAAGTAGAGCAAAGATACACAAAGAATCTCAAGCTAGCCAAAACCTACCGCGGTTTCACACTACGGCCCTGACGAGCCGTAGTGTGAAACCGCGGTAGGTTTTGGCTAGCTTGAGATTCTTTGTGTGTGTGTGTATATATATATATATATATATATATATATTAGAAAATTTTTAAAATAGTTTCCACTACTGCGATATATGCATTACTCTTCAGGAATGAAATGAGTTCTTTCGGTGGTTGGCGTGTGTATACACGGCTTATATACAACACATTAAAATTTACATTCTCTGGTTCTATGCGCCTATGACTTAGTGAATAGCGACTCCGACTGACACCAAATCGCTCGAGTTTCGAAGCAAGTGGATGTCTAGACACACTGATGAGCTGTGATACAGCGAAACAGGGTTGCATGTGGATGAGATAGATTAGATAGATAGATAGAACAGTGTGTTAATAGAAAAGTAGAGACTGAACGTTCGATGAAGTTTCTTCTACAGTAGAATCGTCTGACGGCACTCGGATAGAAGTGAAATCGTCTGACGGCACTCGGATAGAAGTGAAATCGTCTGACGGCACTCGGATAGAAGTGAAATCGTCTGACGGCACTCGGATAGAAGTGAAATCGTCTGACGGCACTCGGATAGAAGTGAAATCGTCTGACGGCACTCGGATAGAAGTGAAATCGTCTGACGGCACTCGGATAGAAGTGAAATCGTCTGACGGCACTCGGATAGAAGTGAAATCGTCTGACGGCACTCGGATAGAAGTGAAATCGTCTGACGGCACTCGGATAGAAGTGAAATCGTCTGACGGCACTCGGATAGAAGTGAAATCGTCTGACGGCACTCGGATAGAAGTGAAATCGTCTGACGGCACTCGGATAGAAGTGAAATCGTCTGACGGCACTCGGATAGAAGTGAAATCGTCTGACGGCACTCGGATAGAAGTGAAATCGTCTGACGGCACTCGGATAGAAGTGAAATCGTCTGACGGCACTCGGATAGAAGTGAAATCGTCTGACGGCACTCGGATAGAAGTGAAATCGTCTGACGGCACTCGGATAGAAGTGAAATCGTCTGACGGCACTCGGATAGAAGTGAAATCGTCTGACGGCACTCGGATAGAAGTGAAATCGTCTGACGGCACTCGGATAGAAGTGAAATCGTCTGACGGCACTCGGATAGAAGTGAAATCGTCTGACGGCACTCGGATAGAAGTGAAATCGTCTGACGGCACTCGGATAGAAGTGAAATCGTCTGACGGCACTCGGATAGAAGTGAAATCGTCTGACGGCACTCGGATAGAAGTGAAATCGTCTGACGGCACTCGGATAGAAGTGAAATCGTCTGACGGCACTCGGATAGAAGTGAAATCGTCTGACGGCACTCGGATAGAAGTGAAATCGTCTGACGGCACTCGGATAGAAGTGAAATCGTCTGACGGCACTCGGATAGAAGTGAAATCGTCTGACGGCACTCGGATAGAAGTGAAATCGTCTGACGGCACTCGGATAGAAGTGAAATCGTCTGAGGGCACTCGGATAGAAGTGAAATCGAACTCGCATACATTGATGCCATTCTACAACAGTTCATTTATACTGCGTTGCTAATTGGTTTCTTATTTACATCAAGGATAAGAACGGGTTTTCCACACGTAAACTTGAATTTCGTGAACGCGCTAGGTGCTTTGCTAGCATTAGAATACTAATTTTAAAATTAACCTTTAACTTATGGCGTCAAGTTAAGCTACAGAATATTTAATTTTCATTATCTACTCTTGCCTCATCTGAATTATTAAAATGAAATAGAAAAGGATGCCCAAAATGTAGCACGAATATATCTGTCCCTAACAAATACACAGATAAATTAAAAAATAAAGATTTCACAATATCAGTCAGTTAAGTGCCATACGTGAAACACGCTTGGGCGATCATGTCTCGAAAGAGACATGACTGACTGGGCAGAAGATTATCCCGCAGTAGGTTGCCATTGCTTTCTACGGTAAACTGGTTGCCAGCCAAGGCTATAGAACCCAATCTGTCCTGTTATTTAACCCATAACTGGAAGGAAGAGACGGATTAATACCTTTCCCAATGGTATTTGAGCCTAAGTGAATGCAATGAATTCAACTGGAATTCGAACTTGGCTCCCTGATTTCTCGTTCCGAGTCGATATCCACTGCACCACAACGCACATCCCCATATAGAGTCCCGATAATTATGTTATATTGAAACCGGCTGAGCTCTCCTCTGATCAAGATCTAACAGATCAGTTTTGGTGGAGAAACATGACTTGTAACTTTCGATGCGCACGCGCACACAAATAGTATATTTTCAATCACCAATCAAAACTTTAGTTTTCTTCAGTTACAATGAAATATTACATTTTTAATGAGTCTGCATGATTTGAATGTCTATTGGTTTCAAAATCCACTCCAATTCTTAAGCGGTACTTATGTATACAAAGTGCGATGGATGAATTGTCTAAATTACGCAAAAATGAAAATAATACCGACATCTCATTCTAACAAATATTTTTGTGTAATTTTGGTAATTATTTTGAAATACTAAAGAGTAAATTTATTCACTACAATTGCCATTGATTTCAACCACGGCCTTCAGATGACTTCGAAATCTAGTGCAACTATTCAGAACGGTCTCCATTTTTAGTTGGTGAATGCTGCCATAATTCTTGCCTTCAGTTTGTCTTTGCTATTACAAGAAGTTTTGTTGGCCTCTTGCTCAACTGCGACCCACACATAATAATCAAGGGGGTCTCAGTTTGGTGATTTAAGTGGTCATGTGTAAGAGGTGTTGCCGCAAAAATAGTTTGACAGCCATGACTGGGTTCACTTGTTTGTGTGGCATAGTGCAGAGTCCTGTTGGCGGACATAAGGTCCTCCAACAGTCACCCTCTTGTCCCAGAATAGCACCATCTCCCCAAAGCATTTTATCTCAGCCTCCATGTTTATTCTGAAGCCGCGTGATAAGATTAATGGAGGCATAACGTCACCATTACTAATGATCATTCCAAATACCATCGTGTCTGGATATATCATACAACTCTTTCGAAACCCTCTGTGCCGTAAGACACTGAAATATTCGTCTTGAAGCTTCCGGTGTCAATGCCAAGCAGTAGAGTTTGACATTTCCAAATTTCTGGCGGAGAGAATTGTGTCATATTATTCTTTTTCTTACAAACGATACCCAATTGACCGTTCTATACTGTGCAGTCAACAAAAAAGAAATAAAGAAAGAAAGAAAGAAATAAAGAAAAAATTAAAACGAAGCGAAAATAATCTAAAATGGCAACATTTTACTCGTGTATATTTACATGCTTGTATAAGCTAGTAGTCTCTAGGAAAAGACTAGGAAAAAAATTAAAAGGTTAAATAACAGAGGACATTCAGTCAGTTAAGTGCCACACGTGATACACGCTTCGGCGATCATGTCTCGAAAGTGGTAGACTGATTGACAACTAAGGCTATAGAACTATTTTGTTATTTGACCCATAGCTGAAGGGAAGAGACGAATTATTTCCTTTCCCAGGGGTATTTGCACATAAATGAATGTAACGAATCCAACTGGAATTCGAACTCGTTTCTTCGATTTCTCGTTCCTAAACGATATCTCTTGCACCATAACGCACATCGTACATACTGATACAGAATATTGCAGCTTAGTGCAGCAATGCGTACAACACAACGTTACACTTTGCCAACACTTGTTTCTATCAGCAGACATCCCATAGTGAATGGACGAGTATACTCAACAATTAGTGTAGAGAAGGTTCGTCGACTTTCTACACGACACACACACACACACACATATATACACACACAACAATATTATAGTGGAAGACAGTAAACAACTGCTTCCGACTGTATAAAGCAATAAAAAAAAAGTGCTCAGTATGATCAGAAGAAAGTAGAGCGAAAATATACTCACTAAATGAGGAATCAATACCAAACTTCCCGGGTTTCAACTGTTATCGTGCCTGATGATACCTAACTGTTGAAACCCGGGTAGGTTGGTATTGATTCCTCATTTAGTGAAGAGATAGAGATAAGAAATACTGACCTACTTACCATTACGATTTCTGCCGATATAGCTTCGTCAGGCCTTGATGCTTAACGAAGCCAACTAGACAGAAACTGCGGTGGCACGTAGATCAGTATTTTTAATATTTTATATATCAATATGCCCAACATTTTTGTTCCATAAGAAAAAAAAATCTTGAGAGAACTAATTTGGCGAACATGAAGTATGTGACTCGCCATGTTCTAGATTTAGAAAAGTCACATTGGATAGAGAAAGGAATTCTGGTTACATCAAGATGTGCGTTGTGGTGCAGTGGATATCGACTAGGAACGATAAATCGGGGAGCTGAGTTCGAATTTCGATTGAATTCCTTGCATTCATTTACGCACAAATGCCCTTGGGAAAGGAATTAATCCGTCTCTTCCCTCCAGTTATGGATTAAATAATAGGACAGATTGGGTTCTATGGCCTTGGCTGGCAACCAGTCTACCACAGAAAGCAATGGCAACCGACTGTGGGATAATCTTCTGCCCAGTCAGTCATGTATCTTTCGAGACATGATCGCTCAAAGTGTGTATCACGTATGGCACTTAACTGACTGTTCTGCGTTGGGGCTCTTCAACTTTTCATCCTTAAATTCAAAATCATTTAAGCGGTTATATGGCAGATACATCTTCCGCACTCAATGGCCTCTCTTACCGTGAGCCTATCACTACTTTCACTATTTCGATAGCAAAATGTTTAGCTACGCCAGTTCAGAACTTTACAACTAGGGCAAGCTATGCTAAGTCCACGCAGTAGAATCACCCTCCGGTGATTTTGCGGAACATACTACCACGGGAATGCTTCCTGGATCTCTCTAATAACAATTTATCCTAGACTTGAAGAGGTTATCTTTTTCTCCCTATCCTCAATACTCACTTATATCGTACCTTATTCCATATAAACATTTTAGCAGAAAATCTACCTTGAGCAGCCGGCCCTCAAGATATATACTGAGTGAAATTTATTATTAAAAAATTAATGGATATTGCAATTTGTTGTACGTGTAAACATACATCGCGTGAACTAAGTGCATTCATTGGGACAAGATTAACATTGACATAACTACAAAGTGATTTTTCTCTCAGCCAAATTATTTAAAAATGCAGAAAAATAAGCACGAAACTAACAGAGAATGGAAAGTGTGATACTGAGATCCGAAGATGCATAAGCTTGACCAAGGACGCATTCATGGCTTCTGCTCAGACGAACTTAAGTCACTGATGCCTCCTCAACAGGTGTTTACTCGTGCAACCAGACTGGCAACTGGGTCCCACCCATTCACAGTCAGGTTAGCTAAATGCAGACGACAATTCTACTCCTTCAGCTTCTTCTCTCGCACTTCCCGCCTGTGGAACTCGCTCCCGTAATCTTGCTTTCCTGACGGCTACAACCTCCAGAAATTTAAATGCAAAATCAATACTTCATCTACTAACCACTGGACTCTAGCTCTCTCCCCACCGCTGTATAACCTTCCCTTTCTCTCCACCTATGTATCTGTCATCGTACCTGCTTTCTCAGCTTTCTGTTGTTCCTTTCTAACTAGTTTGTACTCCTCACTCTTTTCTAATTAATCTTTTTACATTTATGTAGCCCCCTGTACATCAGTGGCATTTCCGCCTTGCTCGGGGTGAAATGATTAAAAAAAAAAAATTTAAAAAGCTTACCGGATTACTGGGATGTGCGTCGTGGTGCAGTGGATATCGGCTCGGAACGAGAAATCGGGAAGCCGAGTTCGAATTCCAGTCGAATTCCTTGCATTCACTTACGCGCAAATACCCTTGGGAAAGATATTAATCCGCCTCTTCCCTTCGGTTATGGGTTAAATAATAGGACAGATTGGGTTCTGTAGCCTTGGTCGGCAACCATTCTACCGCAGAAAGCAATGGCAACCTATTGCGGGATAATCGTCTGCCCAGTCAGTCATGTATCTTTCGAGACATAATCGCCCAAGCGTGTATCACGTATGGCACTTAACTGACTGACCAGATTACTGAGAGACAGAAACATCTTATTGAAAACAAGAAAAAGAGTTTTGGATTGTGATGTGATAGCTGTACTTGTGTGTGGCAGTGAATGTTAGACGATTTCATCAATGGTGAAGGAGAGGCGTGAGGCAGCAGAAATGTGGTTTTACAGTCGGATGCTGAGAATACCATGGACTGAGCACGTTAGCAACGATGAGGTATTGGTGAGGTTGCAAACGAGAAGAAATCTCACTTATCAGGAAGAGACAACTGAGACTCCCGGGACACGTAATGAGGAAAGAGGTCTGGAGAATTTAATACTCACAGCACGGATAGAAGTCAAGAGAGAGAGGGAAAAGCAGCGCGCGGCATATTTGATAGGCCTGAGCAAATGGATGGCGGATCGGGGTTCAGGAGAGATGCCAAGAGGAAAAATATTGAGAACGAAAAGGGACAGAGCCAAGTAAATGTCCATGATCGCCTACGTCCTGAAGGGACACGGCACATGAAAAATATCTCCTCATAGCTAATACACAGATGAAAATTACTTGATCATAACGCTAAGATTCTCAGATTCTCAATACAACTGATGCCCTAATCAGACAGATTCCCCCAGAGAAGCTTACTAGAGCAGAATTGTTAAAATATTTCGTGAAGAGCTTTCGCATTATATAGTAAAACACGTAGAGCTGTCAACTGATGAGAAAATAGCACTTTTTCTGGGTTTTTTAACGTAAACAAATTATTTCTAACAGCGCTACTCAAAGAAAATATCAGAAAACTGTAAATGCCACTTTGTAGAGAAAAACAAAATGATACCATAAACTACGTCATAAGTAAGTGCAGCAAGCTGCTCGAAAGTAATACAAGAAGCGATAAAAACAGCTATATACTAAGAATTGTACTAATAATCTGCGTTCGACAATAAAAAATAGACTGACCCTCTCATAAAACAAAATCGTTGGCAGCCGTAAAGAAGGAAAAGGGAGGCCATACTCAATCGTGGGTGTGACTGTATTGATGGACCATCGAGTAAAGACAAAATCTGGGGAATACCAGAGTCTTTGCCAGGAAGTGAGAAAAATATGCTCCAAGAAATATTAATGTTTATTTGATTTCACGGATGGTAAGTAGTGCTGATTGCAGACACGTAAAGGAAACTACAAGACCTCCCACAGAAAAGATCGGTGGAGAGTGACAACAAAAGGACTACAAATAAACTTTAAGAAAACTGAATGCATGGTCATCAGCAAAAGGTGCAACCCAAAATGCCAAATACAGGTGGGGGATACCAGAATCAAGCAAGTAGAAACATTTAAATACCTAAGAAGTCTTCTAACAGAAAATGGAAAGTGCGACACAGAGATCCGAAGGCGAATTGGCATAGCAAAGGACGCGTTCCAGAAGCTGAGTAAAGTACTAACACACAGGAAAATTTCATTAGAAATAAAGAAAAGAGTGCTGGATTGCTATGTGATGTCAGTTCTTCAATACGGCAGTGAATTCTGGACAATATCATCGAAAATGAGGACAAAACGTGAAGCAGCGGAAATGTGGTTCTACAGAAGGATGCTGCGCATATCGTGAATTAATCATGCAAGCAACGATGAGGTGTTGGAAAGAATGGCAACAAAAAGGAAATTAATACTGCGCATCAGGAAGAGACAACTGAAATTCCTGGGAAATGTAATACGAAAGGACAGCTTGGAGAATCTGATACTGACAGGCCAGCTAGAAGGAAAAAGAGACAAAGGAAGACAGTGGATAACATATTTGCAGGGCCTGATCAGGTGGATAACGGAACGGGTGTTGCGAGGTGTAACAGGAGCAAACATACTAAGAGCCACAAGGGATAGGGAGACGTAGAGAACCATGATCGCCTACGTCCTGAAGGGACAGGGCACATAGAAGAAGTAGATTTTTGGCAATTGTTGACAGTTTCTGTCGTTCGATACTGCGCATCTGCAAAATGGCTATTTTAGCTCAGATCAAAGTGTAGGATTTGCTTTTTTATTACTAAATTATTTCACCCCAAGCAAAGTGAGCAGAAGGCTACAGCGACAGAAAAAAAAAAAAAAAAAAACAGATGCAGGGAGTGTGGAAGAAAAGATAAGAGATAGAAGATGGCAATTCTGGAGATTGTAGCTATCAGACAAGCAAGTAAACTGAAGGTAGTTTTACAGACAGGAAGTGCGAGGAAAGAAACTATAAGAGTAGAAGAGGGGGTTACAGGGAAATAAGCTGTTGCCATGAAGATATTTGTAGGAAAGATAGGAAGCCACGTCACGTCGGTGAGAAAGTGACTGGAGTCGAGATGCCAAGTCAGGACCGATTACATTGCAGATCCTTCTTTGGATTTTGTCGAGGTGAATAGCAGGGCTAATGAGAACACAAAACATTTGTGCTTATAACCAGAAAAGAGCAATTGAAATTTATAGAGCATAAGAGGTAAGAACTAGTGGAGAATTTGACACACATAAGGATAGAGATGAATAACTTACCTAACGCGCTTTCGCCATTGTTTGGCAGAATAGAGTTTAAGGCAGATAACAAAAGGACAAGCTTTATTAACAGCCACAACGGACAGAGAATTATGAACAGCCATGATAGCCCATTTTTCCCTAGCGACATGGCACACAGAAGTGAATGTAACTCTGCGTACAGATGAAAGTTGAAAAAAAAATGTTTGGAAAATACAGAGTCTGCAAGTAAAAAAGAAAAATACGTGTTCATTAAAGATATAGCTGTTTCAAAAACAACTTCAAAAAGAAATACTGAAGAGGGTCCTAACGTATTAAAAGATACACGCTGTCACTTGATCTCCAGTGGAAACCACCAGATACTAGTTTGTACTTGCACCTGTTGCGAAATTCACTAGGGACCGGTTGAGGTGGCGCCGTCAAACGATTTTGCTGCTAAAGACCGGATTAATAGAAAAGAGTGTAAGACAAGAATGTATCTTCTCACCGGATTTATTAAACCTGTACTGCGAGGCGATTCTGAGATAACTAGTATTTTGAAAATATTTTTTAAACTTTAAAATTATTAAAATAACTATTCTTTTAAATTTTCATTATTAATTAAAAAAGAAATTTTTTCAGACTATAATCTCCTTAATTTATATTATTTTTATTAAAGCAATTAAAAGCTTATCTTATTAGATAATGTCATAGTTAAATTGCATAGTTTAATATTGGAAGCAGATTTTCGGAAATAAAGACAAAATTTTTCAAAAAAATAATACATGATTTACATTCCCCAATGAGTCTTGCGTTTAACTAATAAAACCATTTATCGCAACAAAATTTAATTTTTTTTCAAATTTCATGAATTTAAGTGGAGTGGGGTAACAGATGTAAACAAGTACATATATATTTTCTTTTTTGTTAACTAAAATTTTTTTTTAAGTAATAATTTCAAAAATAATTTCATTAATTTGTGAATAAGTCCTAAAAGTTTCATTAAAATCAAACGATTATTTGATTATTTCAAGAATTTTGGAATTAATGTGTTTGTCACCGGGGGTGGGAAGCAAAAACTGAATTATGTAATTATGTTATCCATTGTAAAATCTCGTAACGATTTTGATTAACAGCTAACTAAAATCAAAATTTCGCACGTGTTAGAAAGAATTAAATGTTAATAATATAAAACATTTTGATGGGAAAAAAATTTTTTATTATATTTCGAGCGTTTTTAATTTATATTATGCTGTTTTTTTTTTTTGTTATTTAGTCAGTTAAGTGCCATACGTGATACACGCTTGGGCGATCATGTCTCGAAAGAGACATGACTGACTGGGCAGAAGATTATCCCGCAATAGGTTGCCATTGCTTTCTCCGGTAGACTGGTTGCCGACCAAGGCTATAGAACGCAATCTGTCCTATTATTTAACCCATAACTGGAAGGAAGAGACGGATTAATACCTTTCCCAAGGGTATTTGTGCGTAAGTGAATGCAATGAATTCAGCTGGAACTCAAACTCGACTCCCCGTTTTCTCGTTCCGAGCCGATATCCAATGCACCACAACGCACATCCTTAGCGATTTACAGTAATTTTACATTAATTTCTCGACACTGACAATCCCTTTCTATTGATTTCCAACGCAAATGACATATACTAGCTTTGAAACTTGTGAAAAATTATTTTTTGAACTTTACAGAATTTTATAGTTTGAAATGTCAATTCATTTTTTCACGAGAGTCAAAAAAAAAACAACAAAAAAAAAACACTATGATTTTTAGCAAGCGAGTCCTGAATAGTAAAAAACATGAAATCAAAATTATATCTCTAAAACTTCCCCGGCAGCTACAATCTCCAGGAGTTTAAATGTAAGGTCAACAGACACCTAACACACTAACTCGCACTCATTCTCTCAAACATTCTTCCCATCTACCCAACCCTCATCCTCGGTATCCTTACCAGTCTATGACCCTCCTGACGTTTCCTATATCTAACCACACTTTCTCATCTTTTTCCTCTATGTAACACCCTAACCACTCTTTCTCTTCACTTTCCCCTATGTAACCCCCTGCGCAATAGTGGCAGTGGAATGCCTTGATTGGGTTGAAATGATTAAAAAAAAAAAAGTTTTCCACCTCCTGCTAGGTTTTGCTGTGCCCTTGTAGATATCATGTCAAGTTTCGATGAATTTATTTAATGAATTCTTTTTTTTTTAATCATATCACCCCAAGCAAGGCGATAACGCCACTGATGCGCAGGGGGCTACGTAAGGGTAAAAAGAATGGAAAAGAGAAAGCCGGAAACCACATCATAAACAGGGAACAATGGATGCGCCTCTTCACCTGTTCAGTAGACGTGGGTGGAGTGTGAACCGGGCGATAGTTTAGTCTATCTACTCCAATTGGAAAAAAAAATAAAAGTGAAAAGATTGGAAAAGAGAAAACCGGAAACCGCATCCTAAACAGGAAACAAGGGATGAGCCTCTTCACCTGTTCAATAGATGTGGGTGGAGTGTGAACCGGGCGATAGTTTAGTCTATCTACTCCAATTGGAAAAAAAAATAAAAGTGAAAAGATTGGAAAAGAGAAAACCGGAAACCGCATCCTAAACAGGAAACAAGGGATGAGCCTCTTCACCTGAGTTATAATATGAAGTTGTCTTAATATTCATTACAATCTCGATATTCATGAAGAAAAACTTCAAGTAGAAGATAGTATGTGAGAAGATTCTTTTGCCCCAAAAGGTTTATTTCTTTCGCACTTCTGACCATAACCACCAACGTCCTTGTCAAATATGCAACCACTCTTTCTACATCATAATTCGAATCGACCTATAACCGAAAATCTAAGATAACACAATTTGTTTCCGCTTCAAATCTTCAACTTTTCAGCACATCTTCCTGTGTATAAACTATGAAAATATTCCGGAAAGAAAAAAAATCATTGGGTCATTTAAACGAATCTTATTGGTTTTTTTTTGTTTTTTTTAGCCCCATTTCAGTTTTCTATCCTCCTTTGATTTTCTGACTGAACCCAAATAATATATTTCCCCCTCTTTCCGCGCGATCAAAACGGAACAGTTCATTATGAGCGACTGGCAGGGCGTAACGGCCGTGCGAACTAATGAATGGTGAGACAAGCACAATTATAACAAGATGTTACATTCTCACAATTTTCGCTTACATGTTAGTTGTATTATCATCATCATTGTCACTGTAGTATATTTTGGCTTGTTCCTTCGTAGTGACGATCTTAATTCTTCCTTCCTCCGGTGCGATGCGTGATGCAAGATTGGGTGATCATGTCTTTTCGATTTATAACTAACTTGACAGAAAAAAAATTTCGCAGGAGGCTGCCGTTACTTTCTGTGGTAGCTGTCTATAAAAGGACGGAAATTTCGATCACTCAAACATGGCGTCTCCCCTTCATAAAAAGGAAGTCTTAAGTTTTAAAAAATTCTCATATATTGTCGGAATTCTTTCATAAATGTATTTTTATTACATTATTGACATTAAATAATGTATATACTGAACTCAAATCAACAATTAGTAATTGAAGAAACTTACCATTTTTATCTAAATGTTCATTCGAATTTTGGCCGATTTTCTTCCTTTACTGAAACTTCCGGCGATGTACTTTCTGTCATGAAAGTAATGCGCTATTGTATTTCTACGCTTATTGCTTTCATGACAGGAAGTACATCGCCGGAAGTTTCAGTAAAGGAAGCAAATCGACCAAAAATCAACCAAAAATCAACAGAAATTTGTTGCCTACGTAGAATGTCATTCTGCAGTTAATTACATGACTTTGTGAGAGTTACGGGAGAGAAAAAGTACAAGATATAGTTCGTTTTTTTTAATGAACTTTCAAAGCAAAAAGGGTAGGTTTCTTCCATAACTAATTGTTGATTTGAGTTCAGCATATACATTTGCACAGAAATAATGCTATTTTGGATAAATTTGAAGGGAAAAAGCCATCGGCAGTTAAAACGAACATTTACCGATACCATGGACCAAGCAAGTGAGCACCGACAAGTTCTTGGAGGGAATGCAAACAAGAAGAAAACAGTAAAATAGCATCAGAAAAAGAAAGCTGATGTTTCTGGGACACGTAATGAGGAAGGAGGTTTTAAGTTTGAGCTTTGTTGTGGGTTACTGCCAAAAAGATGGGGTTTAAGGTATTTTTTAATGTTCAATTATAGTGAGAAAGTTGATTTAGTCAAATTTTAATGATTTTTTTCTTTATTTTAGAAAACTGAAGATGTTTTCTAGTTCTGCATTAAAAAATATATTGCTGGTAATAAATTTTTCCCCTTCAAAAATAAACTTGTTGGCATAATTTTTCTTTCAAAAATGTCTTATTGGTAATATTTTTCCTTCAAAAATGTATATTTTTTTCTATGAAGTCTATTTTTATGTACATATTTCTATAAAGTCTTTTGTGTAAATGGATCCGAGTTTGACTTTTGTTTAACGGCATATCAACCTCTCTGGGTTATTTAATGCCAAAAAGGTGGGGTTTTAAGGTATTTTTTAATGTTCAGTTATAGAGAGAAGGTTGATTTTTCAGATTTTAATGAAATATTTTTGTTTTTATATTTTTCATTTTAGAAAAATGAAAATGTATTCTAGTTTTGTATTAAAAAATCTTTTGCCGAGATTAATTTTTTCTTTCAAAAATGGGTTATGGTAATATTTTTTTTTTTTTTAAATGTAATTTTTTCTTCAAAATTGTATGTTTTTCTATAAAAGTCTTTTTTATGTATATATTTCTATAAAAGTGTATTTTTATACTTTCAATGTTTTGACCCCAGTTTTCCAAGTGGAAAAATATTAAGTGCAAGCTCATGATCACCTAGATCCTGAAGGGACACTGTACATGAAGTTACGACAAAAAAAACAAAAACAAATAGAAAATATATTTGACAGAAAACATTTTAATCCTTTCACCCCCAGTAGGTCAATAAAGTCACTAAGACGCAAGGGGTCACTGAAGGAAAGTGTATGGAGAAAAAATAAAAGCTCTATTAAGGGAGAAATAATAAGAACGATTAAAATTGATTTTCAAAAGCTTCAGATGGAAAGTTGATGCGAAAGTAAGAAGCTGAAAGAAAGTTCACAAGCTCAAGAGGAAACTTAACATAGAACTTGCGGTGACATGAAAATGTCAATGTTAAAATGATGACACCTAGTTGCTAATCTATTATTCAGTCAGTCAGTTAAGTGCCATACGTGATACACGCTTGGGCGATCATGTCTGGAGAGAGGCATGACTGACTGGGCAGAAGATTATCGCGCTGTAGGTTGCCTTTACTTTCTGCGATAGATTAGTTGCCAGCAAAGGCTATAGAACCCGATCTGTTCTATTATTTAACCCATAACTAGAAGGGAGAGATGGATTAAATTAATTTCCCCAAAGGCGTTTGCGCGTAAATTAATGCAAGGTATTCGACCGGATTTGAACGCGTCTCTCAGATTTCTCGTTCTGAGCCGATATCTACTGCACCACAACGCATATTCAGTTAGTTAAGTGCCAAACGTCAAACACGCTTAGGTGATCATGTCTCGAAATAGACATAACTGACTGATCAGAAGATTATCCTGCAGAAGATTGCCATTGCTTTCTGCGGTAAATTGGTTATCAGTCAAGGCTATAGAACCTAATATGTCCTGTTATTTAACCCATAACTAGAAGGAAGAGACGGAATAATACCTTTCCGAAGGGTATTACTTTACTTAAATTCGTAAATTCGAGGTATCAAAGTCGAAAGCTCACCTGAACAATTACCACGAAAATATTTATTGAAAAGACACATGGAAGCTAATTTGCGGTGGTGAGAAAGAGACTGAATCCGAGATGGCAGGTCAGGTTCTTTGGATTTTAGTAAGAATCTGTAAATACTTAGAAGCGGCTGACTAGACGTGACGGCAATATTCAATATATGGACGAATGGTGAACATGAATATGATAGATTCTGGCGAGACATGTGTAAAATTGTCTATCATGATACACTAAATCAACTTTCTTAGCGGTAGAAGTAGCCATTGATTCAATATAAGCTTAGTTCTGTTTCGACCCAGTCAGACTTTGTTGACTTTTAGTCATGATAAATAAAGTGGGTGATGCGTAAAGTGCGAAAAATTTTAGTTTGGGGGGTTTTTTTTTTTAGTTGTCAATTCGAAAGTAGGGGAGGGCATGCTTAGGAAATGCATTATCTTCTGGGCTAATTTAGGGTAACAGATAAAATCTATTGGAATCGGAGTCCCCATTTATTGGAAATTTTACGTGAAACAGACATGAAAGTGAGGGAAGAAATGTCAACATGAAATATTGTCTTAAGGTGCATGGGGCGCTTTGAAGTGCTATAATGGTTAGCAAGCTTGTCTCTCTAGGACAATAGCGACTGAGTAGTGATTTCTATTCTTACTGGGTACCTTATACATCCGACTCTATGAGACATCTAAGGTACGCTTAGAAAAGCACCTTAAAAAAAGGTGCGTGAGCAATAGTAAAAAAAAAAAAAAAAAATCAATGAATAAATCACCGTACCCAATGACGTGGAAGCCCCCCCCCCTACTATTTAAACAGGGAAGATAAATATATACAGTACTGAGCAAAAGTATTAGGACAAGAACTATTTTATCTTTTATGAGGCATAAAAGATAAAATAGTTACATGTTTAAATAGTGGCAGTAGAATGCCTTGCTTGGGGTGACACGATTACCCCCCCCCCAAAAAAAAAAGGAAATCTAGTCTTCTTATTCCGGTATTGCTCGACCGATATCTCGGGAGGGCAATCATTTACTACCTGGCCCAGCGATTGGATTTATATTAAATAATCTACCAATGTCACGGATCTATGTTTTAATCCTTTAGCCTCTTTCCGTTTCGAAGTTCCTTGAAGTTTACCCTTATCGACAGATATCTGAAGAAGGCCAGAGAGCAAAATGGCCGAAACGGGGTGATAATCACAAAGTTGAGGATATTAGCCTCATTGCAAATAGTGTAAATAAAAGAACGTGCAATTGGACAGACAAGATAAAAATAATAGCACCTAGACCTGAAATTTTCCGAGTGAGAAAGACGAAATTCGTTAACCTTTGGATTTTGTAACGAACTTCACTTCACATAGGAGAGGAAGAGTTTATTCCCGTGTCACTGTCTATGCTTAGCAAAGAATTGTTATCAATCAGCAGATTATCGAATCCACGACACAAGCGAATGGTTTATTAAGCTTTGTGTTGTCTGGATCAGGTAGTATGGGAAAATATTTTCTTCAATGAAAGATAAGCGACACAAAAGTTGGGTAACATATGAACAGTGACCTGAGCGTACGCACTTCGATCACCACATTAAAAAAAAAAGACCTTGTGTCTCACAACTTGCTTCACTGTGTGTGTGTGTGTGGGGTAGTGACTGGATAAATATATCAAACCTCACCGTCAATGTACCCCACCCATCTTTTATCAAGTGGCTTTGGTTAAAAATTCTGAAGAGCTTACAAAATATGCAATACACCTGTATAAAAAACAAACGCAAAAAAACTGTGGGTGGTATACAATGAGAATTGAGATATATATATATATGTGTGTGTGTGCTGAGTTGTGATGATGCTTAGAGCCAAGTTTATTGTTTGTTTTTTTTAGTGATTTACTGCTAATATATTTTGGCACTTAAGTTTTTACGTAAAGTGCTCAATATCGAGATATAAATCTTAGTGATACCTTCATGAAAATTTCAAAGTTGGCATGATTCTGCTCAGTTGAGTGAGAAACCTCTTATATATGATAGATAGATAGATAGATGTGTGTGTGTGTGTGTGTGTGTGTGTGTGTGTGTGAGATAGGAAAGGACTTTCTAAACTAGAATTGGTAAGGATTCAATTTTCAATTCTTAAATTGAAGCCATATATAATTTTTTTAAATCAGCTATCAATATTTGCTTTCGAAGATATTTTAATTTCGTTTATATAACTGATTGAAAAACAATGCGTAGTTTAAAGATTGGCCCAGTAGTCACATCTGCTAATGATCGGTAACTCTGACCCCCGTGTAAAACGCCTCAAACTTACCCCTTTTGTATGGCATCGTATGCGACCATGAAAAGAAATTAAACCGTGTAGAGGACGAAAAGTGCGATAAGGAGTTCCGAAGGGGTATTGGAATGGCCAATGATGTATTCCAGAAACTGAGTAGAGTATTGTTCCAAAGCTTCTACTTTGTCACTGTCAATCCTCTGTCTTCGGGTGGAGAGCGCTCTTTGCTTTCGAGCAGAGAGCACTAACCCAGTCGTGGTTCCGCCGAAGGGTAGAATCACGACTGGGTAACAATAGACAGGTATTTTTTGGCAGGGGTATATGGCCCGGAAAACCCACTTATAACTAACCTTGAGTCACATGTTGCCCTTAGTGGGAGGGCCAACTAAATATTGTAGAGTATTAAGAGACAGGAAAATTTTGCTGCAAACGAAGAAGAGGGTAGTAGATTGTTATGTGATGACTTTCTTCAAATATGGCAGCGAATGCTGGACAATTTCAAAGATGAAGGAAAAACTTGAAGCAACCGAAATGTGATTCTACAGAAGGATACTGAGGATACCATGAACGAAGCAAGCAAGGTTTTGGAGAGGATGGAGACAAAAAAGAAAACTGATATTTAAAATCAGGAAAAGACAGCTGAAGTTTTTGGGACACGTAATGAGGAAAGATGGCTTAGAGAATTTGATGCCCACGGGACGAATAGAGGAGAAGAGAGTCAAGAGAACACAACGCATGACATACTTGAACTTTAGTAGATAGATGGTGGACTGAGGGTTGAGTAGAATAACAAGAGGAGAGGCATTGAGCGACAATGGATAAGGAGAAGTGGAGGGCCATGATCACTTACGTCCTAAAGGGACACAGCATTTTTTTTAATCATATCACCCCGAGCAAGGCGGTAACGCGACTGATGTTCAGGGGGCTACGTAAGACTGAAAAGATTTGGAAAAGAGAAAGCCGGAAACCACATCCTAAACAGAGAACAAGGGATGAGCCTCTATACCTGTACAATAGACGTGGGTGGAGTGTGAACCGGGCGATGAAGAAATGAATAAATAACTAGAGGAGAGCGTAACAATTATGAATGTGAACATAAGAATTTGCGAATCAAGTTCGAATTCCAGGGTAGGCAGTTTATTTTCAGATCAAACTGTTGCCCTTGGGAAAAGGCAATACATATTTATTTCTGTGCGGATTTTATTCATCGGCGGTCAATATCTAAACTTATTAATAAATGAAACTGTGTGTATGTCAGTTACCTATAGACTCCGAAACGGCTGAACCGATTTTCTTGAAAATCTATACAGTCGTACTATAAGCGTTTGCGAGTGTTCTTAGCTAGCTTTTGTGTCGAGGTATTACCGATAAATATCGAAAATCGATAATCGAAAAAATCAGGTTATAGAAGGACTGGTTCGATTTTAATGAAATTTGATACATTCATAGACAAAGACATAAGAAACAATATTCAGAAGTTTCAAGGTTGCAGTTCTTACAATAGTGCAGAAAATCGATAATATATAAATATAAAAGGCAAGATGTTTGTGTGTGCTTCTGTTTATCTGCCTATATGTTTTATTTTTTTCAGCCCTTTTATTTTAGTTTTTGCTTCGGGTTTGGCTCTAAGTAGGTATAATTGTAGTTCTTAGTCTCAGCCATGATACCTTTTACTCAGATGACTTATTTAGCCTTCAAAATTCAGTTTACGACGAAAAAAACCTATTTGATATCGATACCAGGAAATCAAAATTTGATTACATCCATTCACTTTTCTTTCAGTCTAAGGTTTCGCTTTAATTGGAAACAACTATTGCTTTTTAGTCTTTGGTGCCAACGTCCAAAGAGTCTGAGCTCCAGGACCATGAATTAGTTTTAAAGATTTCATTACACCCGAGCAACGCCGGGCTATACTGCTCGTAGAAAATACGCAGAGAGCCAAACTGATGGCAGTGGGAAAGTGACTGAAACGGAGATACCATGTCAGTACCAGTAATATTGCATATTCTCTGATCTTATCAAGGAGAAGATAAATACCTCCTTAGTTAGTCAGTTAAGTGCCATACGTGATACATGCTTTGGATGATCATCATGACTGACTAGGCAGAAGATTATCCCGCAGTAGTTTGTCTTTGCTTTCTGCCGTAGGGAAGAGACGGATTAATACCTTTCCCAAAGGTATTTGTGCGTAAGTGAATGCAAGGAATTCAACTGGAATTCGAACCCGGCTCCCCGATTTGTCGTTTCGAGTCGATATCTATTGCACCACAACGCACATCCTAATATGCAAATTAATTGAAACAAAACGAATAATGTCTTCGTAGGATCTTTCACACTTTCCCTCATCACGTATACGTCGTCTCTTGGTGTTTTTTTCCTACCATATTTCCATTTACATTTTGAACTGATAGAACCAGTTTGTTTCTTCGCCTTGATGACAACTGAAAAGCTGATGCCAACACAATCCGATCTATTTAAGGCTTGCCAGTGTGTTCGTGCACCCTTACAATTTTTGTACGCTTCCTTGGAGTAACAGCCATCGCAGTAAATGGCCGTAGGACAAAAAATCGACAGTCTAGACAATAGTGTCTGAGCGTGTTAAAAATCTGATGCAATCACAGATGACGGAATAGTTTCGAAACCAAACATATTTCATCATACAGATTCATATTAATGCACACCACTGCAAATGACCTAATCTGAGGAAAAATAGAAGTCGATTACACCCTGTCACATCAGTATGGTGAAAGAAAGAAGTTGTTTCAATTGATTTGCACAAGGGCGTAGCTGGAGCACCGGCCCATATGTGGCAGCAATATTTTAAGCATAGATAGATAGATGTGTATGTGTATGTGTAAACGCATAGGAACACGCCCGAAGAACAAAAGTGACGGAGAAATTAAATTATTTCCCTCAGTAATTCATGTAATCAGTTCATTTTTTAACGAAACAGGTAGAATTTTTACCGTGGCTCATCTGAAAAAGACGTCTATTAAAAGTAGTTTGTTCAACTTTTTTTTTTCTTTTTTGGTTTCCCGCCGTTTTTTTGTGTTCATGCATAATACAAACTAATAACAGTTCGTTAGGTGGTGTTCAATTTTTATTAGAAGCCTATCAGTATGGTTCTAAAGAACAACCAGACTCATATTTTGTCAAGAAAAGAACTACTGTCGGTGCCATGGGCGTGGTGTTACTTTCGATGAAACCAGCTGTGCCACGGTATCAAAAAGTTAAGATGGATAGAGATAGATAGGTAGCTATAGATAGAGAGACATAGAAACCTCTTCCAAAAGTAGCCAGTCTAAAACAAAAACGAGACGTGACAGAGAACTCATATTTTAATTTCTTGCTAATTAATTTTAGAAGTTGGTTAGAATAAGGATATCGCGTTTTTAAGTTTGAGTTTTGTTTAACGGCATATCACTCTCCGTGGATTATTTAATGCCAAAAAGGTGGGGTTTTAAAGTTGTTTTTTTTTTAAATTTTCGATCATAGTGAGAAGGTTGATTTAGTCAGATTTTAATGAAATTTTTTTGTTTTTATTCTTTTTTATCTTAGAAAACTGAAAATGTCTTCTTGTTTTGTATTCAAAAATGTTTTGATGCAAATTTTTTTTTCCTTCAAAAATATAATATGATAATAGTTTTTTCTTCAAAAATATATTGTTGACAATATTTTTCCTTCAAAAATGTATATTTTTATGTATATATTTCTAGAAAAGTGGATTTTTATACTTCCATATTTTTTCTGACCCCAGTTTGGGGATTAACTATTTGCCCATAGCTGGGACTAACAGGTGCTACCACTCCGGGTCAGGGTGGACTTGGGAACAACAGCAATTAAAAGGTGGTTCCATGTTCCTAACAACCTCTCAATCAATCGCTGCTGGATGCAGTTTACGGTCATGCCCAAAAATTTTCTTTGTTAAAATTTAGTTTTGTCTGAGGCCATATTTGCTCCCTTAAACGTAGTGGCCACAAAATAAGCACCCTAAAATCACCTATTTCACAGATTAAACGACGCTAACTTCGTTACTCTATCGCTATTTCCAGGGCAAATGTTCAAACGAGCTACGTTCTTTAGTTCTACTAGTTACTACCTTTACAGATAGACCCGCCGTGTCACGTACACAGTCAAATAATCCCCTTTTCTTTCGTATTGCATTCGTAAGGTGAAAGTTCTTTCCGAGAACCGCTACTTTATAGAATAGAATCCCGTGAGGATGCTTCCTCGATTACTACAATCTGAACCTCTTCTAGTAGAGAAGCAATTGTTATTTATTCAACGTCTTCATAATCTGCAATTTCTTCTCTAAAACTAACTCATTCAGCAAATACCCGCATTGGAGGAAAAAAAAAGAAGCTTTTTTTGTAAATCAGTATTTGAAATGTTTGTTATTAAAGTAAGTTTCCATTTTTTGTTTGTTTTAATATCGATTTGAAAATGACATGAGCAGAAAATTGTTTCTGTATTTACAGATGGAGAGAAAGATAGACAGGGGAAAGCAACGAAAGACATACTTGATTGGCTTGAGCAAATGAATGGCAAATCAGAGTTTGGGAAACGTAATAAAGAAAGGCTTCTAAGAGCTACAGGCGATAGAAAGATGTGGACAGCCATGATCGCTTACTTCCTTAAGGGAAGCGGTACATAGAAGTCAAATTTGTGCTGTTCCGTACCAGGTTAGGAAAATTATTATTTACGAGTGTACCCTTACCGTCAAAAATGAAATATCCGATATATATATATATATATATATATATATATAAAACATAGCACACTTGGTATACAATCAAGGTAAATTCTGATGAAAGCGAACTCAATGTTAAATTCATTTATTTAATTTAACAGAGTAATATAATTTATAAAAGATTTTAGATTATTACAATGGATAATACATATTTCACTGCGTCCTGGTGTTATTATCGCAACTCGTCAGACCCAAATGGTACAACAGTTGGTCCTCAAAATATCCCCCTCAAAAAATTTATTTTATTTTACATAGACGCTCACGTGTCCATATTAGAATAAACATTTGTAACGGTTATTTGCGAAAATTTCTCGCTCATTCGAAAAGAACGACAAAGAAAGAGGAAAACAAGGATAAAGAAAAGATAGACGATTGATTAACGTAAAGAAAAAAAAAAAGAAAAAGAGGAAACAGAAAAAACTGAATGGAAAACAAGAGAAAAAGAAAAGACAAACAGATACAATAAAAGGAAATAGAGTATCAAGAGAAATAAATTTTGACTCCATTTATCGTAATAGCGTCTCAAACCACCTATATATATATATATATATATCTCCAAATGAACAATGATTGAAGAAAATATTAACAACTTTTAAAACATTAATTTAAAACAGTGCTCAAGATAGGAATACAGCTCTGAATATGTATTATAAATTGTAATTTGAACATGTTCTAAAGTATAATCTACTACAAAATGTACATTTTGTTTCGACATTAAAAAGACAATGTCTCATCAGGTAGTAAAGGCTATTTTTGAAGAGAGATAGAAAATTCGCTTCCTTATATTGCTAAACTTTTGTGTGCGAGGTAAATGGGGGTAGGGAAAATGAGAAACCAGAGCGGGGAATCATAAAAGTGACTTTGGGAATAAAAAAATAAGAGGGAAAATAGTTGTATATGACTATATTTTGCTTCCTACTTTAAACCTGGCACCATTCTTTGAACCTTTCATCATCTCTTTTTTAGTTCTTTCTCTTCAGTTTTCCTCCTCTTTTTTTTTTTATTCTCAATGTCCCTTTTATGGTTCCCCATTCTGGTTTCTCATTTTCCCTACCTCATTTACCTCGCACACAAAAACTGTTCATCTCTTCAAAAATAGTGTTTACTACCTGATGAGACATTGTCCTTTCAATGTCGAAACAAAATGTAACCTTTGTAGTAGACTGTAATTTGAACCTGTTCTAAAGTATGAGATTATATATGTATATATACACACACACACACTTCACTACTCGACAACATTATTATTGCAAAAAATAAATAAAATAAGGCACAGTTAAAGAGCAAACACGCGGCACGAGCTTCCCTAACTAGTCGTAAAGAGAATGAACTGAGCCAACGCTGCCTCGCTATTGTCTCTCCCTCTCCATAAATGTGACAGGAAGGATATATAAAAAATTACTCTCTATTATAATAAAAACCGTTGTGCATATATTTGTAATTATATATATATATATATATATATATAACTAATAAATACACAGCGGGGTCTTTATTATAATATGTTGCTAATAAATACACAACGGTCTTTATTATATGTTGCTAATAAATACACAACGGTCTTTATTATATGTTGCTAATAAATACCACATAACGGTCTTTATTATATATAATAAATACAACGGTCTTTATTATATAATAATAAAATATATATTATTATTATTATTATAATAAATATAATAATATATTATTATTATATTAATAATAATAATAATATAATATATATTATATAAATAATATAATAATATAATAATAATAATAATAATAATATATATAATAATATATTACTAATAAATACTAACGTATATATAATATATATTATAATAATACACAACAGCCTTTATTATTATAATATGTATGTTACTAATAAATACACAACGACGCTATTATAATATATATTATAATAAATACACAACATGCTTTATTATAATATATGTTACTAATAAATACCTAATGACGCTATTATAATATATGTTACTAATAAATACACAACGGCCTTTATTATAATATATGTTACTAATAAATACTGGCAACCTTTATTATAATATATGTTACTAATAAATACACAACGGCCTTTATTATAATATATGTTACTAATAAATACACAACGCTTATTATATAATATGTTACTAATAAATACACAACGGCCTTTTATTATAATATATGTTACTAATAAATATAGCAACCTTTATTATAATATATGTTACTAATAAATACACAACAGCCTTTATATAATATATGTTACTAATAAATACACAACGGCCTTTATTATAATATATGTTACTAATAAATACAACAACCCTTTATTATAATATATATTCACTAATAAATACCTGGCAACCTTTATTATAATATATATTACTAATAAATACACAACGGCCTTTATTATAATATATGTTACTAATAAATACTAGCAACCTTTATTATAATATATGTTACTAATAAATACACAACGGCCTTTATTATAATATATGTTACTAATAAATACACAACGGCCTTTATTATAATATATGTTACTAATAAATACACAACGGCCTTTATTATAATATATGTTACTAATAAATACACAACGGCTTTTATTATAATATATGTTACTAATAAATACACAACGGCCTTTATTATAATATATGTTACTAATAAATACACAACGGCCTTTATTATAATATATGTTACTAATAAATACACAACGGTCTTTATTATAATATATGTTACTAATAAATACACAACAGTCTTTATTATAATATATGTTACTAATAAATACACAACGGTGCTTTATTATAATAGGGAGTAAATTTATTCTAAACTATTTTGTGATCACCATCGTCATCAGTTCCCTGGTAGTGTGTTGGTAGTGTCACTGCGCAGCTGAGCACCTGTCCAGTTCTCTTTACATTTGTGCATCGAGATGCGGCGTAGTATTCTTTCACGAGGAATGCGTCTTGGTCAAGTCGGCCTGATAGATCACATCTCTCTTCAGGTCAAACGACAGCCGGTGTTCAACTTGAAAGACCTTGCATGGATTACAGATACATGGCCGTCGATTCTCTCAGCGGAGATGGGCGGTTCCACCCTAGCTGTTGACTTCAATCCAGGAAGCACTCCGCGCTGCTTTGACTGGTTAATTTTGTTTAGCAACATACCAACCTTCATGGATTAGTTAATGCCGGAATTTAAATATTTTAAACACAATTGTATGGCTTCAACTATGTCTTGTTAATAATTCAACTATAAAATGAATTGTTGGTAATTGTACTATAAATAGGTATTTGTTTATACTTCTGCGATGAGGTACTTTTATTTTTATTATTTGCAATGTTCTCATGTTGGCCGACATAGATGTTATTATAGACAACGTTTCGACCAAGTACTCTCTGGTCATCATCAGGTGTCCATTGAGTGGCTGAAATGAATTATCTGTTGATTATTGTAATATATCCTGTGAAATCAATAATTGTTCTTTCAATAATTGATTTCACAGGATATATTACAATAATCAACAGATAATCCACTTCAACCATTTAATGGACATCTGATGATAACCAGAGTGTACTTGAACGAAACGTCGTGTCTATAATAACATCTATGTCAACCCAGATGAGAAGAATAGTTCGAAATAATACCAAGATAAAGAAGCATCTATTCGACTAAAGATTCTGAGAGGAAGTACAGCGTTGTTAGAGAACCCTGAGCATACAAGCAACGACAAAGTGTTAGAAAGAATGGCAACAAAAAGGAAATTGATGCTGAGCATCAGGAAGAGACAACTGAAGTTCCTGGGACATGCAATGAGGAAGGAGAGCCTGGAGAACCTGATACTGACTGGTCAGATAGAAGGAAGGAGAGACAGAGGAAGGCAGCGGATAACATATCTGCAGAGTCTGATCAGGTGGATGACGGAACGGGGGTTGCCAAGAGCAACAGGAGCAAACATACTAAGAGCCACAAGGGATAGGGAGACGTGGAGAGCATGATCGCCTACGTCCTGAAGGGACAGGGCACATAGAAGAAGAAGAAGATACTAACAGGCCAGATAGAGGGGAAAAGAGACAGGGGAAAGCAACGGATAACATATTTGAAGGACCTAATCCGGTAGATGACAGAACGAGGATTGCATGCTGTAACAGGAGAAGGCATGCTCAGAGCCACCAGGGATAAGAAAACGTGGAAAGCCATGATCGCCTACGTCCTGAAGGGACAGGGCACATAGAAGAAGAAGAAGAAGAATCAAGAAATGAAGGATAACATTGGTTAGTGTGTAAGTCTTACAGATTTCGGCATAAAAAAAAAAGTGTAGCATAACTGAAAGAGACATAAATGGGGTACCAGAAATAAAATTCACTTCTGAATGAGCGATGTGGATAGCGAACATTTTTCGCAATTTATTGAAGAATTCACTTCTTTGATTATTCAAGAAATACAGGCTGGTATATATATATATATATATATATAGACAAAGATTTGTACCCACAGAATAAAATGATAGCTTTAAATAAAACAGACGTCATTATAATTATCCCAACCCGAGGAACCTTTCGGCAAACACTTCTTCAAGGGCTTACGTTGGCTTAATTACAAATGATTAATAAAGGAGAAAAAAAAAAAAGAAAAAAAAAGAAAAAAAAAGAGGGTTACTTACAAAATCGGGAGCAAGATGGAATTCATTTAAAAATAAACTTTAATCAGTAAATGTTAAAACGTAATCGGAGTGTAAAAATAGAATTCCACAAGAGTGAATAAAAAACAAGTGTAACAATTTCTCTTTTTTATTCACTAGCAGGATAGCCCGACGTTGCTCGGGTGTAATGAAAGCTTTAAAACTAATCCATGGTCTTGGAGCTCAGACTCTTTGGACGTTGGCACGAAAGACTAAAAAAAGTAATAGTTGTTTCCAGTTAAAGCGAAACCGTAGACTGAAAGAAAAATGAATGGATGCAAGTCAAATTTTGATTTCCTTGTATCGATATCAAATTTTCTGCACTATTGTAAGAATTGAAACCTTGAAACTTCTGAATATAGTTTCTTATGTCTTTGTCTATGAATGTATCAAATTTGATTAGAATCGGACCACTCCTTCTACAACCCGATTTTTTCGATTATCGATATTTATCGGGAGTACCTTGACACAAAACCTAGCTAAGAACACTCGCAGGCGCTTATAGTACAAGCGTGTAGATTTTCAACAAAATCGGTTCAGCCGTTTCGGAGTCTATAGGCAAGGGACACACACACGCACAAAGTTCCATTTATAAATAAGTTTAGATTTAGATATTTGCAAACAAAGGCGTCATTTTAAACTGACGCTAGGAGGATATGGAATACTGTTTAGATTAGAAATACAATTGTGTGATCCCGAATTAATTTTTCTCTGAAACAATTGCAAATTTTAGACGTGGACTTTTTCAGAATATTTTTTCTAGTATTGTTTTTTTTTTTATCGAACAGTTTCGGCCGCAGTACTCTTCGACCTTGCATCATTCACAATTATACTAAAAAAAAGTCAGAACTATTGCAGTTCAGGTTATATATAAACATTTAGACGAGAGGGAGAAGTTAAGAAAATGAAATTAACATAAAAATGTGGCTGAAGTGTTTGTCAGCCGAAATGTCAGGATAAATTCAAAATCTTAACTCGTTTAGAATGAATCATTTATTCTGGAAACAACAAACGGAGAGCGAGAGTTGAGTTGACTGAAGGTCTAGATTTGTTTTTTTTTATTAATGTTCACTATCAGTTAAGTGCCATACGTGATACAGGCTTGGGCGATCATGTCTCTAAAGAGACATGACTGACTGGGCAGAAGATTATCCCGCAGTAGGTTGCCATTGCTTTCTGCGGTAGACTGGTTGCCGACCAAGGCTATAGAACCCAATCTGTCCTATTTGACTCATAGCTAAAAAGGGAAGATATGTATTATATTATTAAGTAGTAATTAGTGGGGGATCAGTTTATTACTTCAGGACAATAGATAACTGATCCCCCACTTTATGACCAGTGGAAGTCCTAATCATGATTTCAGCTATTATATTCAGTCAGTCAGTTAAGTGCCATACGTGATACACGCTTGGGCGATCATGTCTCGAAAGAGGAATGACTGACTGGGCAGAAGATATCCCGCAGTAGGTTGCCATTGCTTTCTGCGGTAGACTGGTTGCCAACCAAGGCTATAGAACCCAATCTGTCCTGTTATTTAACCCATAACTGGAAGGAAGAGACGGATTAATACCTTTCCCCAAGGGTATTTGTGCGTAAGTGAATGCAATGAATTCAGCTGAAATTCGAACTCGCCTCCCCGATTTCTCGTTCCGAGCCGATATCCACTGTACCACAACGCACATCTATTCACTCTATACAAGGCCTAAAAGTAGTTACTGAAAAAGTGTTTTGTGAGCGACAGGAGGGAGAGTCACAATTAATGATTATATGTTAAAAAAGTAACGGTTAAACCTAGACTCGTAGATTAGCTTCTCCACTCTCGCCTGGCCACAGCCACTGGTTCGAATATTGAATGAGGTCTGTTATTCTCCGTGGCCTTTAAGCAATGAGACATTTTTTCCACTAGAGTTGGTGACTAGACAGAGTGGAGACAATAGTGGCTTCATGCCTTTCGCAATGGTATGAATATGAAAAGAATAAACAGTGAGCCAAGTTTCGAAGGTTATTTGATTCATCAGTACTGAATAGTGAATTCGATCTTCATTGATTCACCTTGTAGCCTTGTGCCTAAAATGAGCTAAGGCGTTCGAGCGAAAATAATTTTGAACGCTGATTTATATATATATATATATATATAATTCCATGACGTTAGAGACAATAGCAATGCCTGGATAATATTCTTCCAGGCAAGGTGTGTGAGTTAGCAGTGTATTGAAAAAAAAAAATCAAGTTCATGCCTCTCCACACTTTCCAGCAAAAAAAGCACCTTCTTCGTCTCTGGACAGTATTACAGATGTGTGAAAGGCAAATGTTCATATCGAAATTTGCAATTGTGACTTTATACCCCTTTTCGCACGCACACACGCACGCGTATATTATTCAACTTTTGCATTAAAACATGAAATAACTACTCCCAAATTGTACATTTTGTTTCGTTATTAAAAAACAAAACAAGGCCTCATCAGGTAGTTAACAAGGATTAGTGTGTGTGTGTGTGAGCGAGAGAGAGAAAGAGAGGCTAAGTGCAGGAGAGTAGTCATTGTATGTTATACTTTCATTATCAGTAAGTGATGACATGAAATTAATACAGTCATTCTAATTAGAACACACTGCGTATGTGTAGAATGACATAGAATCGGTCATGAATGAATTACAGATTTCCCGTGGAAGTAACACAAAGCGAAAAAACTAAGCAACCTTATGTGTGTGTGTGTGTATATATATATATATATATACACACACACATTTCAGGCGTTATTTTTAATGGTTACCAGTATTAGAGTAGAGGCTCATTTTTTTTTTTTTTTAATACGGGTATCCACAAAAAATAATAATAATGTAGGAAGTATTAAAAATTACACGCACAAATATAAGTACGGGTATACCTCCACAGTATACGGGTATACCTCTACAAATTGAAGAATTTACTTGGAATTATTTGTTCTTCAGTAACTGTATTCGTTGGTCCACCTTATATATATATATATATATATATATATATACACACACACACACACACTGTTAAATATAAGAGAATTAATGTCTATTATGTTTAATCATGAGCCGTTCTAAAAGTCGTATTTTAGTTTTAATTTCAGTTGAAAATAAAGACAAAAATTCTCCAACATTTGGATAATTTTTTATTAATTTGGTTCTAAGCTTTCGGCTCACATGAGCCATCTTCAGGGAGGTGATTAAGACGGTAACACAATAAGATCCACCATCATGTGAGCCGAAAGCTTAGAACCAAATTAATAAAAAATTATCCAAATGTTGGAGAATTTTTGTCTTTATTTTCAACTGAAATTAAAGCCAAAATACGACGTTTAGAACGGCTCATGATTAAACATAATAGACATTCATTGTCTCTTATATTTAACAGTATATGTTTAGAAAATTATTTGCTGCTTCGATACACTATATATATATATATATATATATATATATATATATATACACACACACACACATCTCAAGCTTTATATCGATTAGACTGTGGAATATATTTGTGGTCGAGCGGTCTAAGACTTATATATTGAAGAGTTCGACCTGGTGTAATGTTTTGAACTATTAAGACTGAGTAGTTAATTCTGTCTCGATTGGGTGCTTCAGACACGAGGCCCCGTAGCACATCTGACCTATTATTTACTCATAGCTCCACACAGGTAAAATATATATTGAGAATAGACGTTGAAAATACAACTGAAGTCTTAAGAATATTTATTTAGAGTAACTGTACCGGTTTCGCTATTCTAGGATTTTTCAAAAGTGAAATTGAAACATTTGAAATGCGAGACATATCATGGCATAGCCACATGCCTCTATTTCAATTTAGTCATGAAACCGGTAAACTTAACTGGAAATAAATATTCTTAATGACTCCGGTTACATTTTTAATCTTTTTCGTCTATGTACGTACATAATTCGATGTTGCTTGTTAGCTTGTTTCGCTAGAGCAGTTACGACTGAGTAGTGAGTTCGATCCTCACAGGGTGTCACATTTGGCTTTGTGCCACAACGAAACTAATAAATAACTGTATACATGGTGATTAAAAATTAACTCCCAATTTTAAAATACTTATAATTTATTTATTAACGAAACTTTTTACAAAAAATGGATACGAGAGGTAAGCATTTAGCCTGAGGTTTTATTTAAAATTCGATAAGGGAAGCAAATTTCGCTACCAGGTTCTCAAGCTGCCCAGAAATTGTGTCATTGGATTTCACCAGGCTTTTTTCTGGTATGGAAGACATAACTTCTTGTATTCATCTTTTAGGTTCTTCCAAAGTCTTGGTTTGTTATAGTAAACATGCCTCAATAACCAACTCAAAGTAAAAACAAAAGTTACAGGTGTTAAGTCGGGACTTCTGGCTAACTACTAATACATAAAAATAGGGGACTAGTTTTTTTATTTCACCATAGATATATATATATATATATATATATATATATATATATATAATGCTTTCATTACGATTGAGTTTTTTAGAGGGGAAAACTTTAAGAAACAAATACCACTTCTGCGATTTACGCGTTACTCTTCAGTAATGAATTGAGTTCTCTCGGCGACTGACGTATGTATACACCGCATATATATAACACGCTAAAATTTCCCCTCTTTCATTCCATGCGCCCATGTCTTAGGGAGTAGGGACTTTGACTGACACCAAATCGGTCGAGTTTCGATCCCAGCTGGAAGCAACTGGATGTGTCTTACCACACGATGAGCTGTGGTATAGCGAAACAGGCTTGTATGTGGATGACTAATATATATATATATCAATTGTACATTGCGACACGAAAATTTCTGTTTCGAGATAGATTCTCATCATCAGGCAATGTTGATGTTAGTTGTGCAGATGATTTACATTTAAAAAAAAATTAAAATGCAAAATTATATAATTATATTAAACTATTATGCTCATTATATTGGGCACTGTTTATAATAAAATAAATGCCAGAGCACTCAAAATAAAATAAAAAAACTTGAGTCCTCTTCACCTGGAATTATATATATATATATATATATATATATATATATATAGCTAACTTGCTAAGTGATATCAATCCAAAAAGAAATGCAAATTGCAAAAGAATTCGATAAATTAGAACGTTTATATTTGATATGAAGTTACTTGTCAACGAGAAAAGACGTTTCCGTCATCTCTCGTACAGGAAAGCACGTGTCACAAGAGAAACATCTGTTCATTTAGTAAGGGACCGACTTATTAAGCAACAAATTCGGTGTCGTATTTTCTCGCGAATACTTCCATAAAAGAGAAGACAAAAATACAAATAAAGGGATTCACTTACCTTTCTGTATGGCCATTCTAGACACAATGTAGAAATCTCTGGTAATATTATATAAAAACAGACAGTATTATTCACACATGACTTGAAATTCGTAAATTATTTTGGTTAATCGCTGTTGTGTTGTTACTTGAGGAACGAGATAATCCAAATAGTTGTCTGAAATATTCTTTTCTTTAAAAGATATATTTATATATACATTTGACGTACGTGTGAGTGGAGGCGGCAGTGGAGAGGGGTAATACTCGTTTATAAATATATAAATTTCCTATTCTAGCTCTCTAATTTGAAAGACTTGTGGATTTATTTTTTAGAAAGACCACAAGATTTTTTTTAAAACTCAGATCTCTCTTTTCCCCTCTTTATCAATTGTAGGTATCTATTTTTGAAATGAGAAGTGGGTGGATTTTGTCGGTGTATATATATTATATATATATATATTGCATGTATGTATAAAAACTCTGATATGCTAATCGTGAGTATGTGCTTTAGCTAGAACAAATTACGAAAATTTGAATTTTTATATTTGCACACGAGGATTTAAGAATGCTTATGCTTTTTTTTTTTTTTAATGATAGTGGGTGGCGGTGGTGTGTCCAGTTGCTGAAGTGATTTATATATAAGTAAATAAAAGCAGAGATGGAAAGACGAAAGAAAAGGAAGAAAAACGAAAACGTGTTTCCCCTCTCTCTTTTTTTTTTTTTTTTTTTTTGCTGAAGTAAGCAGACGTTATTTTTTTTTAAATGTATTTATAAACGTATGTTTTTAGCGAAGAACTTTTTTTTCCTTAAAAAAATATTTGCATTTGACCCAGTCGAAAGCTAGAAAAAAAAAGTTGTCATTTGGTGAATATACTGAGATCGCTCAATAAATTAATTCAGTGTGGTTAAAATAAAAATAAAATCATTTGTTTATCGCCTGTGGCCGAGTATTTCAGTTTTTTTTGTATATGTGTGTAAAATACTAACGATAATTAAATAAAAACCTTTTTCGCGAGTTGTAAACCGGTCGTTTTTTTTGGTATAGGTCACGTTTTCTTTATTTTTCGTACAATAGAAAAATAGTTTCCTTCTTAATGTTAGTGCAAAATAAATAATGAAAAACAAAAAATAAAACATACGTTTCGAAGATAAATCGGGACTAATATGTAGAGAGTGATGTAGATAATGAACGAGTAGGAAATACGTTTTGAAGGGAAGGGACGACTGGACACCTTCCTAGAAAGACTATCACACGTCAAAGATATTTACTTAATTAAAATGATAATAATAATAATAATAATAATAATAATAATAATTAGAAAATAGAATTAAAAACAAAACGGATGAAAATTTACTAATTAATATCAAGCGTGGTTAGTAAAATAATTTCTATTTTTTTTCCGATCTCAGATGTAGATTTTAGCTGACTTTGTCTTTTTTTTTTTTTAATTCTTTTCCTTCTCCTTTCCTCTTTTTTTTTTTTTTAATCGCTTGCTTTTTGGTAACTATTCCCAGTTCACTGTCGTTTTGGGGGGGCACCGAGATTTCCTCAGTACCGTCAGCTTGTCACCCAAGACAGAGTAATACTACTATAACTACTATTTTAGAGTCTTTTAGTAGTTGTAGTCGTAGGGGCGGCAACTCACAGAGAACGCATGTAGTTGCAATGGTGGTGGCACTGAGAGTCGGTGTTATGCCTTTTAGTTTTGCGGTAAAGTTATTAGAAGTTTTCTTTGTTGATAATATAGTAAAAGTCGAATCCCATCATCATCATTCATTAGTATTATATTTTATTTATTTTAACTTGCAAGTTTAAAGGACGTGCCTGTTCTCATCGAAATTACTTTGAAAAGTATTTGTTTCTCTTCGAATAGATAACATGAACGCCCGCCCATACATATATTTTTAGTTTAGTTTTTTTTTTTTTTTTTTTTTTTTTTTGCGTGTATAAATAAGAAAAAGGAAAAGTTCACTGCTAGGCGACTGACGCAGAGCGACAATTAGCAAGCTGATCTCTTGCACAGCTTTTAGCGAGTTCGAACCACACCGAGTGAACATTGTGCTCTCGTCCTGGATCGCCCGGTTCACACTTCACCCACGTCTATTAAACAGGTTAATTTAGGTACCTCCACTGGAGTCCATTTTTTTACCTACACTTAAAATTAAATTGAAATTTTAAAAATAAATAAGTTATCTTCAAGCTTTAAAATTATCTTTAATTGACAGCCAAGAGATTAAATTTAATAATTCTAGTAAGCAAAACATACTGGTGTAATTTTTAACCTAAATTATATTGATTTAAATCTAAAATTTTAATTTTTTTTTTAAATATACCGCCATTTCTTAATGAATGACTCGTTAATTAAACGGTAGCCTAATTTCTGTTTTTAAAAATCTTGAAAAAATTAAAAAAAACGCGCTGACAGGTTATTAAAGTCAAATTTTAATATTAAAACTTACCTTTATCTATTTTCAATCAATTAATAATTGTTTACTGCCAGAAATTTACAAAAAAAAACAAAATTAATTACGGTAGTCCTTTTTTTTGTTATGTAACTCATAGAGGTGACGAAAGATGACAGCTACCGGATGTTGATTGATACGCAGTGTATGGTGACCAATCGTGCTAAAAAATTAAATTTTTTTTTTTTGGTTTTTAACAAATAGTGAAATTACAAATTTAACAATTTCAGCACTTATATATTTTATAGAATTTTAGTTTAGATTTATAGCCAGACATTTGAATATGCTTTCTGAATAAATAAAAATTTAAATTTCTTTTAAAATAATTGTAATTTAATAAGAAACAATGAGATTTTAAAACAAATTTATTTTGGTAAGTGTAAATAAAATGTAACCAGACTTTTCATTGTCGTTTGGTTTGTCCATTTAAAAAAAAATTGAAAGAACATGTAAGTGGCGGGAAAAGAAAGAAAATTCCCCAAATTTAATAAAAAAAATTGTCACAATCTTAAATTTTTCTGAATTTTGAAATGAATGCCTTTTCATTTTTTAAAAAATTTAGGTATAACAAAATCAGAAGACTTACTTGTTAATTATTTTTTTCGTGAGGGGGTATTTTAGACAAAAGTGCGAACAAATGTTTGACAAGTTTGTCTAAAAGTCTAAAAAAAAAAAAAAATCAAGTAGAAATTTTTATAATGGTTAGTTAGGTAATTCCCAAACGTATAAAAAGTTACTATTTATGATAATTCTTCAAATTTAATTAAAACAAACTTTTATCGTGAATATTTTTTGAAGTTCAGTTATGAAAATGTTTTTATTTTCTTGAACTGTACTGTAGTGTTCAATACATATCTTTTTTTTAATTATCATGAATTACTTAATGCACCTACGGTCACAATTTATTCAAAAATTAAAGATTTTAAAATAAAAAGATACTTTTAAATGTTGATGGAATTACTTGCAAACAGGCTGTTAAATTTTAGAAACGTAAGATTGAAATTGCGTTATGTTTTGCCAGAACGCTTGCTAACTTATAGAATCATTTTGACCCATATGGAACACCGTACTTTATAAGATTTGAACATCGTACTTTATAACTTTGAACGTATTTGCACAAATAATTAATTCATTTTTTTCTGTTTAAAAATATTTTTGGTGAAAATTTTTTATTAATTTTTTTTTTGTTTTATAGACAGTATAATCATCAATTCTTAACTAAAAGGAAAAACACAGACAGTTCTTTAAAAGAATTTTAAAATATTTTTAAAACTTTATACATTATTTATAATAAAAAAATAAAAAAATGAAAACAATTCTTTTATAATTTTATTAGTAATCAAAAAAAATTTTTTTTTTCAGACTATAATGTCCTTAATTTTTATTATTTATTCCAGCAATTAAAAGCTTATCAAAAAATATTATATCAAAGTTTTATTGCATTTTTTATATTTCTCTTCGGAGCAGATTTTGGTATCGTGTATATTAATTTTAAATAAAAAAAGTACATGATTTATATTTCCCGATGAGTTCTGCGTTTAACTAATAAAACAAAACATTCCAGAAAATTAAAATTCATTAAAATTTCATGAATTTACTTGAAGTGGGGGTAACAGACTTAAAAAAAAAATTGTTTTCATCAAAATTTTAAGAAGGTAATAATTTCAAAAATAATTTTATTCATTTGTTAATGAGTACTGAAAGTTTCATTAAAATCCGACAAATATTTGATTTTTGCGAGAATTTCCTAATTAATGTGTTCGGAAATCGAAAAAGTGAGTGAAGAAAAAAAAATGACGTAATCAATTATAACATAGACGTAATATTTTTAACGACGCTAACTCCAAATCAAAAACAAAATTTTCTGACAAAATTTCGAAAATGTTAAAAGGGATTAAAAAATTTTAAAAAATAATTAAAATTTACTTTGATCTTTCCTCTTCATAATATTATAAACGTTTTGGATAGAAAAATGTCCTTTATTAGGTTTTTAACCTTTTTAAACTTTTTTTTATGATGGATTTTTGTGACGTAATGGAGGTACCTAGGTTAATTGTTCCCTGTTTAGGATGTGGTTTCCAGCTTTCTCTTTTCCAATCTTTTCACTATTACGTAGCCCCCTGCACATCAGTGGCGTTACCGCCTTGCTCGGGGTGATACGATTAAAAAAAAAATCAGTCAGTTAATTGCCATACGTGATACACGCTTGGGCGATCATGTCTCGCAGTAGGTTGCCATTACTTTCTGCGGTAGAGTGGTTAACAACCAAGGCTATAAAACCCAATCTGTCCTATTGTTTAACCCAAAGCTGGGTGAGATGAGACGGATTAATACCTTTCCCAAGGGTATTTGCGCGTAAGTGAATGCAACGAATTTAACTGGAATTCGAACTCGGCCTTCCGATTTCTCGTTCCGAGCCGATATCCACTGCGCTACAACGCACAATCTGGAATATAAACATAGTAAAATTCCTACATCTTATCATAATACCAGGCCTGTTTGGCACGAGAAGTGGGGCTTAGGGTTCCACCTCTGTAGGAAGTAATTTAAGTGAGTATAAAGCCCCCATCTCCCAACGGAAACCAGTCTGTTAATTGCGGATGAGCGTTGTTGTGCAGTGGATGTCGACTCGGAACGGCAAATCGGGGAGCCGAGTTCGAATTCCAGTTGAATTCCTTGCTTTCATTTACGTACAGCTACCCTTATGAAAGAGTCTCTTCCCTCCAGTTATGGGTTAAATAATAGATCAGACTGGGTTCTATAGCCTTGACTGACAACCAGTCTGTCGCAGAAAGCAATGGAAACCTACTGCGGGATAATCTTCTAGTCAGTCAGTCATGTCTCTTTCGAAACATGATCGCCCAAAGCGTGTACCACGTATGGCACTTAACTGACTGACTGAATTGGTCTACATTATTCGAAGTTTGGTTACGCTCGCAAACCATTGTTAGTAAGTTCCACTCAACCCAGACCAAAACCAACGCAAAGCTAAACCAAGCTTATCTTTTGACAGTAGGTGTGCACAGTTGACCGGCTACTGTAGAGCAAATTTCTGGCATACGCTTCTCGCTAACAGGTCGCGTGTGTAGTTATTTTTATGTTTTCTATTTTAGCCTTGTGTCTGACATGGTTCCCCGGGGTTTTTAAAAAAAAAACAAACATGAAAAAGAAAAACGCCTTTACATTGGATCTGAACCTGATAGACAAATGCACCTCACACCGAAGAAATAATCACATAGTCATATATCTGAAACTAAAATAGGAGCTCTCATTCTACAATATTGTCACAACAGAATCTTTTAATTATTTATATTGTACGGAGTGTTGTCCTCATTTTTTTTTTTTTTTTTTTTTGCCACATTCACAGCCGTTGTACTCTCCGACCTTCTACATGGGATTAGAATTTTTAACTGAATCCTTAATTTTGTTCACCGGAGTAAATTGTTTTACTTTATTGAGTCATACCTTTTCCAGATTTCTCAAGATCAGTTGTTTCCATTTAACTCAACTTTTGAAGTTTTTCTTCACCTATGCTATAGCCAGGTATTGAACTTACAACTCTTTGGGTTAAGTCACTGGATCCAACTAACTGGACCATGTGTCAAAGATAAAGACAACAGTCCGAAGGATGTAAATAGTGTAAATAATTACAAAACCTCATCTCAGAAACATAGATATTTAAGGTGAATATGGCAACAAACATGAGGATAACAGTCTGAATAATGTAAATAGTGTAAATAATTACAATACATCATCTCAGGAATATAGATATTTAAGGTGAATATGGCAACAAAGATGAGGCCTTTTCAATAGATGTGGATGGAGTGTGAACCGGGCGATAGTTTAGTCTATCTACTCCAATTGAAAAAAAAATAAAAAAAGAAAAGAGTGAAAAGATTGGAAAAGAGGAAACCGAAAACCGCATTCTAAACAGGAAACAAGGGACACGGTTTTCTCTTTTCCAATCTTTTCACTCTTTTCTTTTCTTTTTTTTTTTTTTTTTCAATTAGAGTAGAGAGACTAAACTATCGCTCGGTTTACACTCCACTCACAGCTATTGAACAGGTGAAGAGGCTCATCCCTTGTTTCCTGTTTAGGATGTGGTTTCCGCCTTTCTCTTTTCCATTCTTTTTACCCTTAAGTAGCCCCCTGAGCATCAGTGGCGTTATCGCCTTTCTTGGGGTGATATGATTAAAAAAAATAAAATAAAATAACAGTCTGAACAATGTAAATAGTGTAAATAATTACAATACCTCATCTCAGGAATATAGACAGATATTTAAGGTGAATATTGCAATAAAGATGAGGATAACAGTCTGAAAAATGTAAATAGTGTAAATAATTACAATACCTCATCTCAGAAACAGATATTTAAGGTGAATATGGCAACAAAGATGAGGATAACAGTCTGAACAATGTAAATAGTGTAAATAATTACAATATCTCATCTCAGAATCAGATATTTAAGGTGAATATGGCAACAAAGATGAGGATAACAGTCTGAACAATGTAAATAGTGTAAATAATTACAATACCTCATCTCAGAAACATAGACAGATATTTAAGGTGAATATTGCAATAAAGATGAAGACAACAGTCCAAACAATGTAAATAGTGTAAATAATTACAATACCTCATCTCAGGAATATAGACAGATATTTAAGGTGAATATTGCAATAAAGATGAGGATAACAGTCTGAAAAATGTAAATAGTGTAAATAATTACAATACCTCATCTCAGAAATATAGACAAGAATCTTGTAAGTTCTTTTTCTCATATATTGCTTTTCTTACTATCAAAAAGCTGATGTTCGATCTGTGGCGAAAGTCAGAATTTAAAAAAAATGGTTAAAATTGAAAAATTAAATAAAGAACAATCTATCATAATAATAATACTATTGATTTGTTCGGTAAGTTCATGCCGATTTTTAACGGAAATTCTTCTTCTATGTGCCTTGTCTCTTTATGACGTAGGCGATCATGTTCTTCCACGTCTCCTTATTCTTATTGGCTCTGAGCAAACTTTCTCCTGTAACACCACGCAACCCTCGTTCTGTCATCCACCTGCTCAGGCCCTTCAAATATGTTATCCGCTGCTTTCCTCTGTCTCGTTTTCCCTCTATCTGGCCTGTTAGTATCAGGTTTCTCCAAGCCTTCCTTCTTCATTGCTTGTCCTAGGAATTTTAGTTGTCTCTTGCTGATGTTCAATATTAATTTCATTTTGTTTCCATCCTTTCCAAAACCTCATCATTGCTTACATGCTCGATCCATGATATTCGCAGCATCCTTCTGTAGAACCACATTTTAGCTGCTTCCAGTTTTTCCTTCATTTTTGATGATATTGTCCAACATTCACTGCAATCTTGAAGAACTGGCATCTAGTATTCTCTTCTTTGTTTCTAGTGAAAGTTTCCTGTCTCTTAATACTCTAGTAAGCTTCTAGAACGCGTCCTTCGATATGCCAATTTGCCTTCGGATCTCTGTGTCGCACTTTCCGTCTTCTGTTAGAACACTTCCCAGGTATTTAAATTTTTGTACCAACTTGATTTTAATACAAAATTATGCTATTAAATATTTATTCAATAAATTATGAATCATTTCATTGCACGACCTTTTCTCCATCTTTCTTTTTTTCAACTTAAAGATTCTGTCTTCCCGGAATTTCGGTTGTTTCTCGGCAAAGAACACATAAAGAGTTTTTTTTTTCTTTTATGTCATCCAAAGAATTAAAATTTTTACAGTTGAGATTATTTTGTAAGGACCTGAATAAATAAAATTCCAATGTCTGGTGAATATGGCGGCTGGAGTAACACATCGAAACCAAGCTGCAACAATTCTTGTCGAATCACCAAAGCAACGTGGGGTTTGGCATTATTTAGAAAGTAACGAATTCGCCAATTCTGAGCTCTTTTCTTGAATTGCTACCTTTAATTCATCCAGTTGCGAGCAGTACTTTTTAGAATCAATAGACTGGTTACTTTGAAGAAGCTCATTGCACAGAATTTCTTTCCAATCCCAACAAATACACGGTATGACTTTCTTCAGATTAAAACCTGCTTTTGGTATCGTTAAAGTTGGCTCCTGTCGCTTAACCCAACATCTTTTTCGCTGAACTTTGTTGTAAACGGTACATTTCTCACCAGCCGTCATAATTTATTAAAAATAAAGGCGCATTCTCATTATACAGCAAATCATGGATAGAAATGTGATCCAAAAAGTTTACTTTTCATTCAAATCATGTGGTACCCAAACGTCGTAGCGATTTGGGTACCCGAGGTACCCAAATGCTTATTCGAGGTGGATTTTGATAAATTTAGTGTTTCTGTCAGTTCCTGCATTGTGTAATGCGAGTAATTTCTTATTTTGGTTTTTATTTGTAGTTGAGCGGGGGGGGGGGGGTTCCTTAGCGTTTTTCATCAACAAGGTTACAGTGATAAACTCTAAACTTAGCGAACCACTCCTGTAGAGTTCTGTCAGTTAAAGCCTCTTCACTGTACACAGCACATATCATTTTTTTTTGTTGTTGTTGTTGCTTGCGAGGCATTTTTGGTAAGAAAAAAGCGTCAAATGTCTAAAATGCATCTTTATAATCTTCCGATTTCATACGGATGCGAAATTGACATGAATTAAGTAATTTTAAACTTTTTCTCGAGAGAGAGTTTGAAGTGTGCTCTAACCGGAAATGTAACTACACGATATCTAAACTTATTTATAAACGGAACTTTGTCTGTGTGTATGTGTCTGTGTCCGTTACCTGTAGACGCTAAAACGGCTGAACCGATTTTCTTAAAAATTTACACAGTTGTACTATAAGCGAGTGTTCTTAGCTAGGTTTTGTGTCGAGGTATCCCCAATAAATATCGAAAATCGATAATCGAAAAAATCGGGTTATAGAAGGAATGGTCCGATTTTAATCAAATTTGATTCACTCATAGACAAAGACATAAGAAACGATATTCAGAAGTTTCAAGGTTGCAGTTCTATCCTTGGATGACTTATTTGTTTTAAAGCTTTCATTACATTCGAGCAACGCCGGGCTATACTGCTAGTCTGTCGATAAATCTTATGCGGTACAGTTAGTCATCAACTGTATCGCATAAGAAATATTATATTTTAAATGATAATAATAGAAATCAGTGAATAAAAAAAAAAGTATAACATTATCATCACTTATATGAGAACATCGACTTATTATTGTTGTTGTTAAAAATTGAAGCAATAAAATAAATAAATAAATAAATAAATAAATAAAATAACGCTATGATTTGAAATGCTTTTCCGGCAAATTTGAAAATATGTCCTCGCCCAAACAAAAAATATTACTTACATTCAATAAATAAAAGAAGGATAAAAGAATAAAATTATAAGTAAACTTGCAGTATAGCCCGGTGTTGCTCGGGTGTAATGAAAACTTTAAAACTAATCCATGGTCCTGGAGCTCAGACGCTTTGGACGTTGGCACCAAAGACTAAAAAGCAATAGTTGTTTCCAGTTAAAGCGAAACCGTAGACTGAAAGAAAAATGAATGGATGTAAGTTAAATTTTGATTTCCTGGTATCGATATCAAATAAGATTTTTCGTCGTAAACTGAATTTTGAAGACTAAATAAGTCCTCTGAGTAAATGGTATCATGGCTGAGACTAAGAACTACAATTATACCTACTTAGAGCCAAACCTGAAGCAAAAACTAAAATAAAAGGGCTGAAAAAAAAATACAGACATACAGGCAGATAAACAGACACACACAAACATCTTGCCTTTTATAGACATATATATATATATATATATATATATATATATATATATATATATATTATCAATTTTCTGCACTATTGTAAGAACTGTAACCTTGAAACTTCTGAATATCGTTTCTTATGTCTTTGTCTATGAGTGTATCAAATTTGATTAAAATCGGACCACTCCTTCTATAACCTGATTTTTTCGATGATCGATTTTCGATATTTATCAGCGGTACCTCGACACAAAATCTAGCTAAGAACACTCGCAGACGCTCATAGTACAATTGTGTAAATTTTTAAGAAAATCGCTTCAGCCGTTTCGAAGTCTATAGGTAACGGACACACACACAGGGACACACACACACAGTACCGATAGAATTCTAAATAAGGTTAAGATCAGCCATTTTTAGTGATTAAAAAATATCTCATTCCAATCAATTTAAATTCGTTTTGAAATACAGCAAAGTATTTTGTTTATTAAAAAAAAAGATTTCATCAGCTTGGAAATGGAACTAAAATAAATCTTCAAGAAAGATTTATTTTTTAAAGTTAATTTTAAACGTTAAGTATCACTTTTCTTTGGAGGTACCTATCTATCTATCTATATGAACGAGACATTTGGTTAAGAAAATATACTTTATATACTTTAGAATATGTACAAACTAAAACCTATCTACTAGATAGATAATATTATCTATCTGATGGGACATCGTTCTTTCTATGTCGAAACAAAATGTACAATTTGGTAGTAGATTTTAGTTTGTACATGTTCTAATGTATAATTTTTAATAAATATTCATTGCTCTATTTTTATATTGAACACTGTTTTAAATTAATGTTTTGAACGTTGGTAATATGTTCTTCATTCCTTATTCATTTGGACACACACACACACACACACACACACACACACATATATATATATATATATATATATATATATATATATATAATAAAATCAGTAATCTCCCCCTAAATTCCAACCCCTCCTCACCGTGGTAGGAGTGGTGGCAACGTGTTCCTGTCAGGGTTGTGCCGTCGGAACCTCGGTTACTGGTAGGGCCTCTCAGTGCGAATTGGCCTGACACGGCGCGGCTAACGGGGCTCTGGTCATCAAAGGGCTGGTGTGCCTGAGCTGGACAGCAGGGAACTGCTCCTGCTGCCCTATAAAATAGTCTAATAGGGGTGTACAACAAGATTACCTCTGCCAGTCAAACTCCCGAAGGGTGTGAAAGGCGAATGTTCGGCGCCTTAAAATGAGCCTGAAAGCCTATGCATGCGGGTTTGGGGACCGCTTGTAAATTTTTAAAAATCTCATGCATCTCTAATGAATACACCGAATCTGCGAAATACAACCACTACTGCGGCGTCGGCGGGAACCGACGCACTCGCGGTCTTAGCCCCACGGGTGTCCAGTCAGCGAGCTGGACTATTTGGACGTAAGATGATTCATTACGTGGTCTGCTGGAATGTGCGCACGCTGAAACTTGAAGAAACTCAAATGCTCACCGCCCTCGCCCTTCACCAGTACAAGGTCGATGTGGCCTGCCTCTCGGAGGTCAAGCTTGCACATCATGGCTGCAAGATTGTCAAAGTATCTCAATCTGACGCTGCTTACCATCTCTATTACAGTGGTCTCACGGATGGATCCGGGCACGATGGCGTAGCACTGGCCCTTAGCGATCAGGCGAACAACGCTCTCCTTTCCTAGGAACCAATCTCTCCACGTCTTGCCCGTGGTGGTTGTATGCGCCCCCACTCTCGATGCCGATGATGTCACCAAAGACACCTTCTACGATAGCCTCCAGGCTGTTATGGATGGTATCCCAGCAAGAGAATTAGTGGTGGTTGCGGGTGACTTCAACGCCTGCACCAGTCCCAGAGATCCAAACACAAGACATATTGTTGGTCCATTCGCCGTTGATGACCGCTGCTCAAACGGAGAACGGCTGATCGACTTTGCATCTGCAAATCAGCTTACTGTGTCTAGCACCCGCTTCCAGCACCCTCGGCGGCACCTAGTGACTTGGTACTCGAATGATGGTGTCACTCGAAACCAAATTGATCACGTTCTCTTCAAGTCCCGGTGGGCCTCAAATGTCCTGGACTGTCGCGCATTCCGAGGAGACGAAACAGGCAATGGACATGGCTCTGAGCATGTCATGGTTCGATCAATGCTGCGCTTTCGTATGAAAAGCCAAACTACCATCCTACTGACCGGTGAAATACGATGTCTTCCGACTCAGATAGCAGCAAACCAAAGCAGAGTTCCAGCTCCAGTTATTAAATCGCTTTGCCGGTATTCAAGCTCTTCAACCCACTGAGTACACAGCTGAAGTCTCCTGACAGTCATTTAAAAACAGAGTAAACGAAGTTGCCTCACAAACTCTGGGTTAAATCAAACGGCGTGCGAAGGACTGGATCTCTGGCCGCACTATCGAACTCGCAAGGCAAACCAAACACGCCCGTTGCTCCGAGAACGACGACCGCGCCGTGAGACTGCCCGTTTTGCAAAGATCGATCTCAATACCTACTGGTAAATCGTCGCTGAAGACATGAAGCAAGCAGCATCAGTAGGAGACTCCTGTAAACTTTATCAGACCCTGAAAACAACACCTAAGTGAAACAGGGGACTAAGCGAAATGTTGCTGGACGTAAATGGAACTCCTATCTCCCAGATGGCAGACCGCACGATACGTTGGAAGCAACATTTCGAAAATTTGCTTAACCATGACCGCCCCTCGAAACGTCCCCCTACCACCCTAACAAACTCCCCCGAGTACGATGCCAACAGCGATCCACCAACGGAAGAAGAGATACGTGATGTCATCAAAAAACTAAAGAATAGCAAAGCTGCAGGCGAAGACGGTCTTCTGGCAGATCTCTACAAGAGCTGTTCAAACCTTAAGGATAGATGCCTACACCCACTTCTTGACGCTGTGTGGCTCTCTAAACAACTACCGCAGGACTGGGGCGAGTCAATACTCCCCCCTTTCTACAAAAACGACGACCGTCGTGATTGCCGCAACTATAGAGGCCTTAGCTTGATTGATGTCGCCTCAAAAATTTTCTCAGTTATCCTACTGCGACGTTTCCAGAATATCCTGGACATCCAAACTCGACCGAACCAAGCAGGCTTCCGTAGGGGCAGAGGATGTATAGATCAAATTTTATCCCTCGGGCGAATACTCGAACAGCGGTGGGCCTATCAGCAGTCTACATTGGTTTCACCGCAGCATTCGACTCAGTAGATCACAAAAGCCTCTGGGACATCATGCATCATGATGCTTCCTGACCAAGCTTCTTAACCTCATCAAGGCGAACTACGCACACACTCGAACTAGAGTGAGGTGCTACGGGGAAGAATCCGATTCCTTCGTCGTCCAAACGGGCGCCCGCCAAGGATGTGTGCTCTCCCCAATCCTGTGCAACTACATCATTGACTGGATCCTAGAGGAAAGCTTGGCTGGCTTCGCAGGTGTCAGAGTAGACCGCGATTGCTCCATTACCGATCTCAACTATGCCGACGACGTTGCAATCCTTAACGAGTCTTACGCAGAGGTCCAGCATGTACTCGACGAGATCAGTGGCATGGCCAAAATGGTGGGGATGAAAATTAACGCTTCTAAGACGAAAATTCTCTCTGCGAACTCTCCCCTATCAGACCGAGTGGCTATAACCCTCGATGGTGAAGCTGTAGAAGAGGTCGAAAGCTTTAAATATCTTGGGGCCAATTTTACAGCCACTGGTCAAGCGAAAGATGAAATTACCACCCGTATCAATCTGGCTAGAGGTGCCTTTGTCTATTTTCAAAAACGACTTTGGTCTCGCCTGGAGATAAGACTATCCACGAAGTTGCGAATGTACAAGGCCATGGTCAGAACAATTCTTCTCTATTGATGTGAGATCTGCCCACTGCGCAGAGAGGATCTTCATAAACTCAAGGTCTTCGATCACTACTGCCTTCGCCGTATCCTGCGCGTTTGCCTCTCCGACCGGATCCCCAACCCGACCATCCGCGCTAGTTGCAACATCCTTGGCCTGGAGGAAACTCTGCTTAAAAGGAGACTCTGGTGGTTCGGCCACGTGCTGCGCCGGCCTGGTGATGAATTCGTCCGTAAACTGGTGGCGCCCAACGCACCCACTGGTTGGAGGAAGCGCCGAGGTGGTCAACTTAAGAGGTGGCTCGCTACTGACAAAGCAGACATGGAGCTCATGTCCGGTCCTCGCATTTTTGGTGTCCGGCGCTGGAAGCGCGAATGGCTAGATCGTGCCGCCGATTCTGTTGCCGATCGACGAGGGTGGATGGCCTTGACGCGCGATGCGTTTAACTCCATTGGAGCTAGCTCAACCCACTTCGGGTGAATGCCGTTACAAGTACAAGTAAGTAAGTAATCTCATTTTATATTAAAAAAATTTCTCAACTTTAAATAAAAAGATTTTTTCATATAATTTTAGGACCGTCTATTTTAATATAATTTGTTGTAGTACATACCATTAATCTTTGTTTATTTAAATATAAAATCGAATATTTACCCCCCGTTTATTTTATATATATAAAATAATAATCCAGTATATTTTGAATAAAACATGTATTTTTAGAATTAAAAAAAAACCCTGTAATCCCTCTTAGAATATGTGGACTGCACCAACTTTGCGTTAACCAGAAGTTTTATTAAAATCCAAATTATCTCACGGTCAGTCTTTACCCAGCGCTGAACATTCAGTCAGTCAATTAAGTGCCATACGTGATACACGCTTTGGGCGATCATGTCTCGAAAGAGACATGATTGACTGGGCAGAATATTATATCGCAGTAGGTTGCCATTGCTTTCTGTTGTAAACTGATGGCCAGCCAAGGATATAGAACCCAATCTGTCCTATTATTTAACCCATAACTGGGGGGAAGAAACGGATTAATACCTTTCCCAAAAGTATTTGTGCGTAAGTGAATGCAAGGAATTTAACTGGAATTCAAACTTGACTCCTCGATTTGTCGTTCTGAGTCGATATCCACTACAGCACAGAATCGCCGAATGATGTTAATTCGGTCGGGTTTCAATCCTGGCTAGAACCAATCGGATGTCTAAACGTACTGATAAGCTGTGATACAGCGAGACAGATATGTCTGCAGATGACTATATAAACAACCTGAACATTGCATTGTGTGTAAACCTCTGAATAGTGCTCCTGTTAAGGGATTATATATATATATATATATATAGTAATGAACTTAATCACAGTAAGTCAACACTAATAATAACAGACGAAATATCCGAAAATAATGCTAACTAACAGTAATATAAACCGTCTTCTAACCTGGCGAGGACGACCTCTTGGGTTAAATAAAGAGGGAGAAAAAAAGAAACAAACAGCGCACAAGAACAATACTTGTAGTGTTCGTTTGAAAGTAAAAAACCCAAGACGTAACCTTAACTGCAAAGTGCTCGATACGAAAGTACGAAAGTAGAGCAGAATACAATACAAGTATTGTATATATATATATATATATATATATATATATATATATATTTAGGAAGAGACAGACAGAGAGAGATAATCGTACACAGACACATGTAGATGGTTATTTAAAAATGTATTCAAAGCCCAAACCAAGTTATTGAATATGCAGAGTGAAATATTTGCCACTTTCTCGCTGCCTAAGTTTCAACCATACGGGTCTCATCCGTCGGTCAGACAAACCGCATTTCCGTCTCTGCGTTGTGGTGTAATCGAACTAGATATTTCGCATTCCAGTCAAATTTGATTCATTGGCAAATGTATTAATTTATTTTTATTCTCTCCAATTATGATCAGAATAGCAGGAAAGATTAGGTTCTATTGCCTTGATTGGCAACCAGTCTACAGCCGAAAGTAATGGCAACCTACTGCGGGAAAATCCCCTGCCTAGCTAATCATGTTTCAAAAGAGATATGATCGCCCAAATACGACAATTGATAGATATAGTTTGTGGTAGATATTTGAAAATGCACAGTTAGCAGGCCATAGATTAAAATCGACCTAACCTAATGTTACGCAACATGCGACAAATTTTAACGTTCTCATTTCTCTTTCAGACCTATCAAACACAATAACATTGTACCTTTCAGCCTGGCCCTGGAAATGAAAGGGTGAGCTGTACCCATAGCTCGAGCCACCAACAACTAGCAACTCGGAAATGTCTAGCTTCTTGAAAGTGGGCATGACTTTCATGTTCAGGGTTAGGAATTCGCTGGTGACATTTGGCAGAGACGTGCCTTCTGGTACTAAGAGAAAGGAATGTACTCAGCAAACGATCAACCGTCGTAAAGACCCTCAAGTCCAGGGAAGGCATGAGGCTAGAATCCAGATGTTCATAAGGGATATCACCGAACATTGCAAATAACTAGAGCCCACTACGAGAAGTGTAGAGTACAAGGTAGTTATTTTTTCTGTAGAAGCAACGTCGCAAGCTAGTCGCAAGCTCTTTTGATACTGTATCGCTACTTCCATGGTAAGTGGTCGCACGAGCTCAATTCTGTAGTACCACAATCCCAGATTTGTCCATCAAAGAAATTCTGATCCATATTCCTCAGAGCGTTGAATCGCTCTCAGTGTCTGCGTAGTTGATTTGTAAGAATGAAGTTCTTTCCAGAAAGATGATTTCTAAGAGTAGCTCGCCCTGCCGACTGCGTCTTCAGAATACGCCGACGGCATCTCTGCAGATGGTTACCCACCTACCCCTCGGTCCTGGGTATGACGGTAAGACTGTATCCGGCAGCAGGGCCTCCGATTGGGAGATTGTGAGGAGCATGGAACCACCTCTTAATTGCTGTTGTTCCCAGGTTCACCCTGACCCGGAGTGGTAGCACCTGTTAGAGTCCCAATTATGAGCAAATAGCTAACCTCCAAAATGGGTTCTAAACACTATAAAAGTATGAAAATACACTTTTATAGAAATATATACACAAAAATAGAATTTTATAGAAAGATATACATTTTTGAAGGAAAAAGAATTATTGCCATAATATATTTTGAAGAAAAAAATTTTTGGTATCAATACACTTTGAATACAAAACGAGAAAATGTCTAAAAAAATCATCAAAATATGACTAAATCAACTTTCTCATTATAACCGAACATTAAAAAAGATACCTTAAAACCCCACCTTTTTGGCATTAAATAACCAACAGAGGTTGATATGCCGTTAAACAAAACTTAAACAAACAAACTAACAAACAAGCAAACAAGCAAACAAATACCCCCCCCCCCATAATGATGCATCCTGGATATGATGATAAATCACATCTGGGTCCTGGGTTTGACGACAAACTGATTCTGGCAGCAAGGCCACTAATTGGGAAGTTTTGTGGAGCGTGAGACCGCCTCTTAATGGAGGTTGTTTCCAGGTTCACCCTGACCCGAGGCAGTAGATTTGGGCAAATAATTAACCCCCACCCAAACTTGGGTCAAAACACTATAAAAGTATAAAAATATATTTTTATCGTGAAAAATCCAGCCATACATCTTTGAAGAAAGAAAATGTTAACAGCAACATATTTTATTTTTGAAGAGAAAAAATATTGCCAGCGATATATTTTTGAAGGAAAATAAATATCGCCTATACAGTTATGGAAAAATACATCTGACTCAACGAAAACCACTTTACAAAAAATACATCAATATAACTTGATCTACAAACTTATTTTTTCACAAAAAATATATATTCTATTCATACAAATCTATTGTAAAAATTTTGTCGGCATTAAATAACCCATTGAGGTTTATATGTCGTAAAACAAACCAAACCAAACTTAAGAATCGCTGCTTTGTGAAAATCCTCTCGAATGAATGCTTTCCCAAACACTACAATGTTAACCTGTTCGATTCTAGGCTCAGTCATTATCAATCTGCCATATTTTCGTAATATTTTCTGCTTCCTTCGCGTTCACCTCATTCAGTAACCCACTTCCTTGAGGGCCTCTTTTCCCACAGAGGAAACGTTTTTAGTCGTTTGCTACTCTATCACTATTTTCATGACAGATGTTCGGGACAGCTACATTCCTTGGTTCTACCAGTCCAGAGAGATTCATTTAGGGACCCACCGAGCCACATACAATGGGTCGACTCATCCATGTTCCTTTTATTCGTAAAGGGAGAAGACCACCCAGATGGATTATTCTTTTGGACTGTTGCAAAGAGAAACAGACTCCAGTGTTAATGATTCCCTTAGGGCTTCGAACTTATCTATCCTACATATCCTCATAATATGCACCCATAGCTCCTCCTAGAGTGTCTCTTGGGCCTTGTAGTGTGTGACCAATAGTTAAAATAAAATAATTCGATCGACTCGTATGATCCGATCGCAGTCCGCTGAGAATAAATTCGACCAGAATTAGATGATGAAAATGAACATATACGCTGTTCTGCGCTGACCCCACGGAGCGATGTACCCAAAATTCATATGCTATGCATTAATCTTGCGGTTAGTAAGCAACGAGAGCCATATTATGTACTCTCACGTCTTCCCGCAGTGCTTCAGCGTCAACACCAGCACTTATATGGAAGTGAGGAACACGCTGGTCAAGCTGTAGTCAGAGGACTTGTCGTTCGTGTTTCAGCAAGACTCTGCACCCTTTCACATCGTTCAAATGTTCCCGACAGAATAAAAATCCATGATAATATCAACCTAACACGAAACATTCTGTTCACGTTACAAACCCGATGTATTTTGGTTTGGTGGATATGGGACATTGTGTTGACGTTACTATAAGATTGCAATTTACATTTCACAGCATAATATATATATATATATATATATATATATATATACAGGTAAAGAGAACTAACAGTTTTACAATTCCGAGTTTTCTGGCATTTAAATTTTTTTAAAAAGTGTTCAATACAATAAATATTGTAGAGCATAATATAATCATATAATTAAATTTGTTTTTTAATTAAAAGTACATTGCGACACGGAAATTTCTATGTTTCGAGATTTCTATGCGTCATCAGGCAATGTTAGATCATTGAAAGAAGAAATCATGTATAAATATAAACTTTTTTTCAAATTTAAATTGAATCTTTATTCTGATTAGTTAAATTGAACACATATATAATTTTTAATGTCTTTTGATATCTATAAATAACAAACGTATTGTTTCTTAAATTTAAATTTAAATCATTTTCTTAACTTTGATCTGGGAAACGTATTAATTGGTCTCTTCTCCCTCAAGCCATGGGTTAAATAGCAGAGCAGATTGGGCTCTATAGCCTTGGTTATCAACCAGTCCACCGCAGAAAGTAATATCAATTTTCTGCCCAGTCAATCATGTCTCTTTCGAGACATGATCGCCCAAAGCGTGTATCACGTATGACACTTAACTGACTGACTGAATATAATAGTTGGAAACAAAACTTCTACTGGGCATAAAGTGGGGGAACGGTTTTATATTGTTTTGAACTAATGAACTGATCCCCCACTAATTATACATTAATATAATAATGTAATAAATTCTATCTCTTCTCCCGCCAACTATGAGCTAAATGGAAGGACAAATTGGGTTCTATAGCCTTGGCTGGCAACCAGTCTACCACAGAAAGCAATGGCAACCTACTGCAAGATAATCTTCTGCCAAGTCAGTCATGTCTCTTTCGAGACATGATCGCCTAAGCGTGTATCACGTTATAAACTGACTGACTGACGTATGCCAAAAAATATGATCACTTCTTAGAACAAATGTATAAATATAACAGCAAACCCTATTTCTACATCAGTTGTGAGAAACTGAAGAATGACGGTACATCATCGGTGAAATCCTTGTGAGTGTGAGGTAAAAAAATTTGGTAAGCTATCAGTGCAGAGTTCGAATTCCAGTTGAATTCCTTGCATTCACTTACGCATAAATGCTGTGCTAGACTCTACAGAATTTATCTTACATATCTATCAGTGGTGCAGTGGATATCGGCTCGGAACGAGATATAGGAGAGCTGAGTTCGAATTCTAGTTGAATTCATTGCATTCACTTACGCGCAAATACCTCGGGAAAGGTATTAATCCGTCGCTTCCCTCCAGTTATGGCTGACTAGATTGGCAGCAAAGTTTCATCAATTTATTGTTTAATAGGCTGGATGTAACCGTAGGTTCTTTGCTAATAGTTTCTTTTTTTATAGCAGTATGAAACTCTTTCCGGTTTCTTGCTTTCCAGCCAACGTTGACCTTCGTGAAATTAAATGCAATGTCAATCGTTATCTACTATCTTCTTAACTTCTCTTCTTGAGTTGTTTGACAGAGCAACCTCTAACACAGCGTTTTCTCGTCTCTTATACTGAATTGTTAGAATTATTCCATACTCCGATGTGTTTGAGAAGTTTCAGTCAGTTAGTTAAGTGCCATAGGTGATACAGGCTTGGGCGATCATGTCTCGAAAGAAACATGTCTGGCTAGGCAGAAGATTTTCACGCATTAGGTTGCCATTATTTTACTGCGGCTGACTGGTTGCCAACCAACGCTATAGAAACCAAACTGTCTTGCTATTTAACCTATAGCTAGAAGGAAAAGAGACGGATTAATACCTTTCCCAAGGATATTTGCGCGTAATAACTTTAACTGGAATTCGAACTCGGCTCTCCGATTTTTCATTCGGAGCCGATACTCACAGCTTCATAACGCACTCACATTCTGGATTTTAGCGTGCTTTTCCGGGTATGGGGCATCACCTCTTTCTGTTCAATTCTTCATCTAAGTTTCTATTTTGAAGAAGCTTCATTTAAGTCCTGGAGCAACTTTTAAAGAATGTTAATCTTATTGTTCAAGATCGTTCTTATTCTATGTATACGTATGTCATTAGCATATCACCCTCTTCCATGTGGATACCCTGGCTTTTAATGGGAAAACATGAGTACTGTTCTTTTATTATATTAACTAATCGAAAAAATATAGTAAAAAAATTGATTGATTTTGTTTTCAATTATATTCCTTCTGTGCAAGGCCTGTGGGCCGCTCGGTGTAGAGGGTTAACAGAGTAATAAATACATTTTATGCAGATATGTAGGCAAGATAATGGTTAAATATTAGACTTGAACAGGTTAAGATTGTAGTGATCGGGGAAGCATCCTTTTGGGAGTCAGTTTCGTAGGAAGGTATTCCTTAAGTGGAACTTACATCTCACCAATGGGATACGAAGGGAATGAGGGTGGCTCGTTACAATATGCGTGTCATAGTGGGTCTTACCCGTGAAGGTAAGAACTGGTGGAACAAATGAGTATAGTACGTCTGAACACTGTCCGTGGAAGCAACGATAGAGCGGAGAGAAGTTTTCGACGTTTCGTCTGCAAGAAAGATGTTGCAGTGTGGAAAATAATTCATTACCCACAAGGTCGCGAAAACGCTTTTGGACTCCGTCAAGAAAGGAAAGCTCCTTCCCATATAAGAGAGTGACACTCGCTATCCAGCCTGAAGTGGCTCTTGTAAAGGTAGAAGATAGCACGAGAAGTCAGGTACTTACTACAGCTTTTTTATTTATTTACTTTTTATAATCATTTCACCCCAAGCAAGGCAGGGCCGCTACTGATGCACAGAGGGTTACATTGAGAGAAAAAACAAGTTATAGGGGATGTCGAACAAAGGTTTAAGAGAAGGATAGGAATCAAAGAGAAGATGGCAATTGACGTTGCATTTATACTTTTGGAGATTGTAGCTATCAGAAAAGCAAGCAAACAGTAGGGAGTTCTGCAAACGGGAAGTGTGAGAAAATAAACTGTTAGAGTAGAAGAGAAGATTACATTTAACTATTTCGACGGTAAAAGGGTGGGACCTTGATGCATGCGTAAATACAGGTTATCGGGGAACCGGAGAAAAAAGCTCGTCAGAGCAGTTGCCATGAAAATATTTGTCGAAAAGACAGAGGGAAGCCACATCACATCTGTAAGAAAGAGCCTGAAGGTGGTTGCCAAGTCAGGAGTTTACAAGTTGATTCTGCAAAGCCATTTTTCAGGGCAGTACAACGACAATGTTTAAAATTCACGGAGAGCTTATTTGAAAAGTTGTGCGGATGTGCGTTGTGGTGCAGTGGATATAGACTCGGAACGACAAATCGGGGAGCCGTGTTCGAATTCCGGTTAAATTCCTTGCATTCACTTACGCACAAATACCCTTAGGAACGGTATTAGTCCGTCTCTTCCCTTTAGTTATGGGTTAAATAATAGGACAGATTGGGTTCTATAGCCTCGGCTGGCAACCAGTCTACCGCAGAAAGCAATGGCAACCTACTGCGGTATAATGTTCTGCTCAGTCAGTCATGACATGATCGTCCAAGCGTTTATCACGTATGGCATTTAGCTGACTGAATAGGAATCATGATTAACGCGTCTACTGGTCATAAGGTGGGGGATCTGTTTCCTATTGTTATTAAGTGATGAACTGATCCCCCACTAATTACTACTTAACAATATAATACATATCTCCCTCTAGCTATGAGTCAAATAACAGGACAGATTGGGTTCTATAACCTTGGCTGGCAACCAGTCTACCGCAGAAAGCAATGGCAACCTACTGCGGGATAATCTTCTGCCTAGTAAGCGTGTGTTACGTATGGCACTTAATTGACTGACTGATTTGAAAAGTTATTGAGAATATATATGGAATGATAATACCACAGAAAAAAAAACAACGTCTGCATAAAGAAGTTGATAAAATAATGAAGACACCATGAGGCAAAAAGGATAAAACTTTGTTTACAATTTTTTTTAAAAACAGGCCTCGAATGTATCTTTAGGCAAATGAATCTTGAGTGGTACGGGGAAGTAAACATAAATGGAGAACATTTGACACAACTAAAGGGTGCAGCAGAAATACCTCCTATACATACCACCCAGAAATACCTCCCACGTAATGGTAGTTTTCTAAGCGTAGATGTGGCATAGATTGCAATTTTTCTAGTGAGTCAGACTTGCTAGTCATGGCAGGTCGAAGTACTCAAAATAAAGTGGAGCTTAGTTGTGGCACAAGGCTGAAAGTGTGGAGCACCCAATAAGGATCGAACACACAACCATTACACCACGTCGGGGTGAACAAATGAATTTCTAAACGTAACTTAGACGTGGCAGAATGTCAAAAATGTAGAACACACACTGAGGATTAAAATGAATATTCAATTCCTACCTCCTACATAGAGGTAAAATAGTACGAGTTATTTGTGGGAGGTATTTCTGCTGCACTCTGTACAATTTGCTGATAGCATTTTATTATTTTCTGCGTCAATGGATGAATTTCAAGAAATACTAAATATTCTGCATTTAAAAAAAAAATCAGTTCTCCTCTAGCAAGGCGATAAAGGCACTAAGACGCAAAGAGCTACTGGGAATGAAAGAGAACGAAAACACTTTAGAAAAAACCAGAGATCCAATCCTAAAATGGAAACAAGAGATAAAACTCCTCTTCTGTTATAAAAAAAAAGAAAATCAGGGAAGGAGTGTGAACAGGACGATCGGTGAACCTATCTACTCCTGTTGGTGAAGGAGAGAAAAAATAAAATGAAATAAATAGTGAACAAAGTTTCAGAGTTCAGGCGCATGAACAAAATCTAATCTAAACTTATTTATAAATGGAATTTTGTCTGTGTGTGTATGTGTGTGTGTGTGTGTGTGTGTGTGTGTGTGTGTGTGTCCGTTGCCTATAGACTCCGAAACGGCTGAACCGATTTTCTTGAAAATCTACACGCTTGTACTATAAGCGTCTGCCAGTGTTCTTAGTGTTTACCTGTCTGTAAGTCCCTTATACAAATTCACAATTTTTATCCATTTCTCACTAAACTTCAAAATTTGACTTACATCCATTCATTTTTCTTTCAGTCTATGGTTTCGCTTTCACTGGAAACAACTATTGCTTTTTAGTCTTTCGTGCCAACGTCCAAAGAGTCTCAGCTCCAGGACCATGGATTAGTTTTAAAGCTTTCATTACACCCGAGCAAGCAACGCCGGGCTATACTGCTAGTGTGTATATGAAAAATATTATGAATTCACGATACTTATCAAGTGTTTCAAAATGTTTTGCTCTTCCGGATCTAAATAAGATTAAGTGTATTAATTATTGCTGAGGATATATATATATATATATATATATATATATATATATATATATATATATATATTTAGAAACATCTATTATATACGCCAATTAATTTTCAAATTATACTTTTTGTACACTTACAACTGCCAATCCTGTGTGTTCACTACATCAACTGAAAACCTAAATATTTGAAAGATTGATTTTAATCTGGAACTATAATGAGTGTCAGGGGTACGATTTTAATGCACTGGGAAGTAGAGACAAATATGGAAAACCGGAGAGAATGAGTGAGTGAGTGAGTGAGAGAGAGAGAGAGGGGGAGAGGGAGAAAGAGAGAGAAGACATTTAGTTTTTTAAAACTCAAAACTGTAAGAGAAAATGTAAATAAGAAGACATACAAAAGAGAATTTCAAAGATAACTTTTTTAAGTAACCTAGACCAGAATAAATCCAAGAGTAAGTTCCGCCAGAATTCAACCTTGTCGGACTCTCTGCATCCGGGCGGAGAGGAACTCTGACGAACGATAGGAATGAACAGACAAGAGCCTGACTTGGCGTTAAGCAGGGTTTACGGGTTATTTGTGGCTGAGCTTAACGGTTCAGAATCCCCACTTTAATTGACCTTGCGTCACATCCGCCTTGGAAATCCACCCTAGTGTGGAAGTGTTAAATACAGAGTAAGTTCCGCAAGAACTCAACCTCGTCGGACTCTGTGTCGGGGCGGAGAGGAACCCAGACGATGCTCAGCCGAAGAGAAGATTCTCGTCTGGGAAAAAACAGACAGGTGCTTGGTGCAAGGTCTACAGGACATTTTTGCCAGAATTTAAGGGCTCGGTTTTTCTACATTAAAATGGCCCTGTGCCGCATTTCCCCTCAGCGAGGGAAATAGATAAATAACAAAGGTATCACTGCAGTTAGTCTTACTTATGTCTTCTTCTTCTATGTGCCGTGTTCCTTCAGAACATAGACGATCATGGCTCTCCATAACTTCCTACCTCGTATGTCTCTTAACAGTTTTTCTCTCTTTAATAAGGCTACCGTTCTTCGTTTTAATACACATTCACACAAGGTCGCCAAATGAGTAGCGCCTTCCACTAAATCTGTTATCATCAAAATGCCCCGTGAGAATCCCCTGATTTTGAGCATGGGTGTTCTTTTTGTTGCCATTTGCTTTCAGACATCCTTACTGCTTACACGCTCCGTTCGAGGCATTCTCAGTATCATTCTTTGGACGATAGATAGATAGATATGAACAGATTGCGATAGATAGATAGATAGATAGATAGATAGATAGATAGATAGATAGATAAAGACAAATAGATATGAACAGATTACGATAGATAGATAGATAGATAGATATGAACAGATTACGATAGATAGATAGATAGATATGAACAGATTACGATAGATAGATAGATAGATAGATATGAACAGATTACGATAGACAGATAGATAGATAGATAGATAGATAGATAGATAAAGACAAATAGATATGAACAGATTACGATAGATAGATAGATAGATAGATAGATAGATAGATAGATAGATAGATATGAACAGATTACGATAGATGGATAGATGGATAGAAACGAACAGATTAAGATAGATAGATAGATAGATAGATAGATAGATAGATAGATAGATAGATAGATATAAACAGATTAAGACAGACATGAACAAATTACGATAGATAGATATGAACAGATTAAAACAAATAGATATGAGGAGTTTACGAGTTTTAGATACGAACAGACTAAGATAGATAGATAGATAGATAGATAGATAGATAGATAGATAGATAGATAGATAGATAGAAAGACACATATGAACCAATTCAGATCGATAAATAGGCAGACTGATATGAACAGATTACGATAGATATATATGTACAGACTTGGATATATATATATATATATATATATATATATATATATATGAACAGATTAAGATATATATGTACAGATTAACATAGATATGAATAGATAAGTAGATACATATGAAAAGACTGAGATAGATAAATAGACAGGAACATAGATAAATTTCTAAGCACTCAGTTGTGGTATAAATCCGATAGTATCGGGCATCCAGTGAGGATCGAACTCACTACTCACTAATGCTAACCATTACACCACGTCGAGGTGCCCACATAGATAGATAGATATGAACAGAACGTGATAGATAAATAGATAGGAACAGATTGCAATAGATAGATAGATATGAACAGAACGTGATAGATAGATAGATAGATAGATAGATAGATAGATAGATAGATAGATAGATATGAACAGAATGTGATAGATAGATAGATAGATAGATAGATAGATAGATATGAACAGAACGTGATCGATAGATAGATAGATAGATAGATAGATAGAAAGAAAGAAAGAAAGAAAGAAAGAAAGAAAGAAAGAAAGAAAAGGAAGTAATATGCACTGACAACCTGAAAATATGCTTTGAGAAGGTGGATATTTATTTTTATTAAAGCCTACCATCATCGAGTTCTGTCAGCCCCTATCAACAGACCAGTTTTAATTCTCTGCGACTTCTTGCTTTTCTGAAATCTATAATCGCCCTTAAAAAAGGGAGTAGAGGTTCGAGTACTTGGACGAAACTATAAAAAAAAAACAAAACTTGCAATCGAAAGAGAAAAGTCAGTTAGAATAAGCGTACGAGGTTCTAAGGAGAGTATTTTGAAGAGGATGAAGGCATCATTGCCCAAGGTAATTTGATTTTCCGTTTTCAAAAATTTTCAATGGCTATATCATTTCCGGGCATACCTTGTACAGGATATTCCAAAATGGAATTTGTTTAGCTGTTGAAACTGCTATGCTTTAATTTTATATTTAATTAAATCATCTTATAGTTAAGCGGTTGCTGTCAGAGTAAAGACCAGATCTGTTAATTATATATATATATATATATATATATATATATATATATATATATATAATGAAATAGAATTATATTAAAATATATATTATTCAAGGATTAAACATGTCTTAGCATTAAATGTAATTAAATCATTTTCTACTTAAAATTTGGTACCGGAGATCAAATTAGAATGAAAAACTTTTTTTTTTAATAGCACAGTTGAGTGTCATACGTGATACACGCTTTGGGCGATCATATCTCGAAAAAGACATTACTGACCGGACAGAAGATTATCCCTCAGTAGATTGCCGTTGCTTTCTGCGGTATACTGGTTGCCAGCCAAGGCTATAGAACCCAATCTGCCTATTATTTAACCCATAACTGGAGGGAAGAGACGGATTAATGCCTGTCCTAAAAATATTTGTGCGTAAGTGAATGCAAGGAATTCAACCGGTATTCGAACTCGGCTCCCCTATTTGTCGTTCCGAGCCGATATCAACTGCACCACAACGCACATCCTAACACAAGTTAATGGCGCAAGTTTTAAAATTATAAAACAGTTATATATTTCTGGCTCGAGTTGATTGCTGATCTTCTGCAGACATCATTGACGAATTAGAATAAAATGTCGCTATTTCGGACTAACGAATGTAACTTTATGCTAGATCTTCTTTTACGTGCCGTGTCCCTTCAGAACGTTAGCGATCATGGTCTTCCACATGCGCCTATCCCTTGTAGCACTTAACTCCCTTTCTCGTGTTACCCCTTCTAAATCATGCTCTGCTATCCATTTGCTCAACTCCATCAAGTATATCATGCGTTGCTTTCCCCTGTTTCGCTTTCCCTCTATCCGTCCTGTGAGTATCGAATTCTCCAAGCCCTCCTTCCTCACTACATGTCCCAGAAACTTCAGCTGTCTGATATTAAGTAAGTTTCCTTTTCGTTTTTATCCTCTCCAAAACCTCGTCGTTTCTCACATGTTCGGTCCATGGTTTCCTCCGCATCTTTTCTTTCGGTTGCTTCCAGTCTTTCTTTCATCTTTCATTCCATGTGTGATGCCAATTCAGGTAGCCATGTAGTTATCTCCCCTTTAACTTAACTCTTTAAGCTATTTATTCGCCTCTGCTGTAGCCTGGTATTGAACTCACAACACTTTGGGTCAACTCACGGGAACTAACCAATGTATGTATCCACTAGGCCATCTTCCTTCAGGACGTAGATCAACGATTTCTAGAGATTCCGTTTCTATTAATTATCTCTAAACTGGTATAACTTCTCTGGAAAAGGGTTGAGTGGTTTTCCATTGACTTCTCCACGCCAATGAAATCGCAACCCGATTTTTAAGTTTTCGTGTTCTGGCGACCTGCACAGCGTCTTATATGCACGAGTTTGTTGTAGCTTGGAAATCTTTCATGTAAACAAAAACAGTTTGTCATCATCGTTTGTCCGTGTTTATAATATATAATGTAATTTGGCATGTTTGAAAATGGCTTATGTAAGCCGAAAGCTTAGATTGGATTATTAAGAAATTATCTGTCAATATTGTAATTTTCTTTCTTCATTTAATGATAATGCTATTAAGCTTATCAGAAAATATGAACAAAAATTAGACAAAATAAACAGACAACACTTGTCTATATTATTTAATGAAACATGCATTAATAGATAGATAGATAGATAGATAGATAGATAGATAGATAGATATGAACAGACTGAGATAGATAGATAGATAGATAGATAGATAGATAGATAGATAGATATGAACAGACTGAGATAGATAGATAGATAGATAGATAGATAGATAGATATGAACAGACTGAGATAGATATGAACAGACTGAGATAGATAGATAGATATGAACAGACTGAGATAGATAGATAGATAGATAGATAGATAGATAGATAGATAGATAGATAGATATGAACAGACTGAGATAGATAGATAGATAGATAGATAGATAGATAGATAGATAGATATGAACAGACTGAGATAGATAGATAGATAGATAGATAGATAGATAGATATGAACAGACTGAGATAGATATGAACAGACTGAGATAGATAGATAGATAGATAGATATGAACAGACTGAGATAGATAGATAGATAGATAGATAGATATGAACAGACTGAGATAGATATGAACAGACTGAGATAGATAGATAGATAGATAGATAGATAGATAGATAGATATGAACAGACTGAGATAGATAGATAGATAGATAGATAGATAGATAGATAGATAGATAGATAGATAGATATGAACAGACTGAGATAGATAGATAGATAGATAGATAGATAGATAGATAGATAGATAGATATGAACAGACTGAGATAGATATGAACAGACTGAGATAGATATGAACAGACTGAGATAGATAGATAGATAGATAGATAGATAGATAGATAGATAGATAGATATGAACAGACTGAGATAGATAGATAGATAGATAGATAGATAGATAGATAGATATGAAAAAACTGAGATAGATATGAACAGACTGAGATAGATAGATAGATAGATAGATAGATAGATAGATAGATAGATAGATATGAACAGACTGAGATAGATAGATAGATAGATAGATAGATAGATATGAACAGACTGAGATAGATATGAACAGACTGAGATAGATAGATAGATAGATAGATAGATAGATAGATAGATAGATAGATAGATATGAACAGACTGAGATAGATAGATAGATAGATAGATAGATAGATAGATAGATAGATAGATAGATAGATAGATAGATAGATAGATATGAACAGACTGAGATAGATAGATAGATAGATAGATAGATAGATAGATAGATAGATATGAACAGACTGAGATAGATATGAACAGACTGAGATAGATAGATAGATAGATAGATAGATAGATAGATAGATAGATAGATAGATATGAACAGACTGAGATAGATAGATAGATAGATAGATAGATAGATAGATAGATAGATAGATAGATAGATATGAACAGACTGAGATAGATAGATAGATAGATAGATAGATAGATAGATAGATATGAACAGACTGAGATAGATAGATAGATAGATAGATAGATAGATAGATAGATAGATAGATAGATCACCATTTTACCCCATGCTATACAGTTTTGACGCCACTAGTACATGGTGATGGGGGTGCAGTGGTAAACTTAAAAAAGAAAGAGTATAATAGGGAGAATTGAGGAAAAGACAAAAATTGACAAGAAAATGTCCTTGCAAAGCGAAACAATTTTGATTTCTGTCTAAGAATTTCTCAGCTAGATAATAATCATTATATGGTTAAACAAAAGGTAACATTTGATTTAGCTAACCTGACGAACACAAAATGGGGGGGGGTCAAGTTTAACAATATAACCAGTTCTTTTATGGTTCTCATATTCTCTCACACTCTAGAGTTTCGTAGACAAATCCATCCGTCCACTCCTCAGTAAATGACTGTTTATATTTCACGATTTGTCTTTTTACGTATTGTCATTGCTACAAGTCTCTTTTGCTGTATTTTTTGTGTGCGTTTTCGTTCGTACTCTCGTCTATGTAGATTGTCATGATTTTTGTTCTTTTCTTCGTTTTATTTTTTCAACTTTACACCCTCTCCTTAGCTTTTCTCTTTTTTCTTTTCCACTTTTCTTTCAATTGTAGCTGTTTTTGCCTTTTTTTTCTTTAAATATCGTTTTAAATTTTTGAGCGTTCTAGTCTTTATATAATTAATGTTTATTTGGGAAGCAACATGTTTTGTTGGATATGACAGGCAAGGAAATCATTTATTAATTTTTTATGCCATTTAGGGGTTTTGACAGTTTGTATACTAGTGCATATGCTTAAGATATGATGGGCCCGAGAAGAAAATCTGGTTTATGGGTTTTTTACGTTATCGTACAGATATCCTGTTTGGTTATCAGTTAGAAACTTATTGGCCTTTAAGTTTTGTATCTTAGCGTTGTTTGCTGTAATCAGTTTATGTACTTGTTTTAGAGATTATGTGGGATTTTTCTTGCGAATCTTGCAGTGTCAAATAGGAAAAATTGTAGTTCATGGTTGCAATCTTGTCGGTTATAAACTACATAATTGTTCCTTTTGTCAGTGTTTCTGATTATGTTCTGATTATTGGTGTTGTTGTTGCGTAACACTTTTGCAGTTGATTTGAGTTTGTTCATGACAATTTTTGAAATTTCTTACTCCCACAAAACGAAAAAAAGTAAGAATTTAAAACAAATAAATAAAAAATGTATCAAATTTTACTTGTTTGTCGTATGCAACAACAACAACAACAACAACAACAACAACAACAATACTCACACACACACACACACACACACACTACCGACCATAATTATTAGGCAACCCCAGTTTTTTTAAAAGAAATGATGTATTTCATACTATTTTTAGTATTCATTGTCATGTGGATAATTCTAAATGAAAATAGAATGGTTCTTTTATTAATACTGCGCAATAATATGTGCATCAACTGAATTGTTATGGTGTCCAGGTTTTGTGCTCTCTTCCCCATGCTAGTCTCTTCTTCTTAATGGTTGGCCGAAGCAAAGGCTTTCTGGCTGTCTTGTAAAATTTTGCAAAGTAGTACTAACAAAAGAACCATTCTATTTTCATTTAGAATTATCCACTTGGCAATAAATACAAAAATAGTATGAAATACATCATTTTTTTATAATAATTATGGCCGGTAGTATATATATATATATATATATATATATATATATATATAGTGATGATCATCCACGTATACTGTCTTAATATGTATAGGAAAGAATATTAATAAAAGTTTTGAATTTAAAAATGTACTTTTTTTTTAACAGTATTTGTTTATTTTTATTATATTATTAGGTGTGTTGAATCTTTACAAATATTTCAATAGCTAAAAAATTTTTTTCAGATATTCCAAGAAATTTTTATCTAAAACAAACAGACTTTCTCTACGGACATGCCGCATGTTGTGAACAAACACACCACGTGATGTAAACAAAAAAATATTCGAACGCTATCGTGAAATACGTTTCTAATTCAAATTTAAAAATCAGTTGTTTCTGATGAAGGACCGAGGGCGGTCTGAAATATAAAATATAATAAAAATAAACAAATACTGTTCAAAAAAAGTACATTTTTAAATTCAAAACTTTACAGAAAGATGCTGCGGATATCATGGACCGAATATGTGAGCAATGATGAGGTTTTGGAAAGAATGGCATTGAAAAGAAAACTAATAGTGAGCATCAGGAAGAGACAACTGAAGTTCCTGGGACATGCATTGAGGAAGGAGGGCCTGGAGAACCTGATACTGACAGGCTAGATAGAAGGAAAAAGAGACAGAGAAAGGCAATGAATAACATATTTGAAGGGCCTGATCAGGTGAATGACGGAACGGAGGTTGCGTGGTGTAACAGGAGACATCGTGCTAAGAGCCACCAGGGATATGGAGAAGTGGAAAACCATGATCGTCTACCTCCTGGAAGGATAGGGCACATAGAAGAAGAAGAAGAAGAAGAAGAAGAAGAAGAAGAAGAAGATATATAAGTGATGTATACACACGCCAGTAACCGAAAGAACTCAATTCAGTGCTGTAGAATTATGCATAAATCGCAGAAGTAGTAACTGTTCTTTTTTAATTTTCCTCTCTAGATGGCTCAATGGTAATGAGAGTATATATATATATATATATACAAATGGATAAGGAACGAAGACGATATTTGCAATGTTCAAAACATTAAGTTAAAACAGTGCTGAATATAAAAATAGAGCAATGAATATTTATTATAAATATAATTTAAAACATGTACAAGCTACAATCTAAATTATAATTCATAATATATATATATATATATATATATATATATATATCCGAGTGAGTACAGAACGAGGAAAGAAAATTTTTTTCCCGTCCAAAACATTAATTTAAAACTGCTCGATATATAATGTATAGAGCTGTGAATATTTATTATAAATTATGTTTTAGAACATGTACATAATTTTTCTATATACGTCCTCTTCTCTACAATCATATGTTTGTTTCCATGTTCATCAGGAGGAAAGAGCCCTAAATGAAAATAGAATGATTCTTTTGTTATTATTACTTTGTAAAATTTTACAAGGAAAGGAAGCAAAGATGAACTCGTCCGAATCATCCTAAATTTTCTTCATTCTTTGACTGATGAAACTGCAATATAGGTAATTATTAAATATTTCCAAATTCATTTGATGCACATATTATTGTGCAATATTAACAAAAGAACCATTCTATTGTCATTTAGAGTTACTCACTTGGCAATAAATACTAAAAATAGTATGAAATACATAATTTGTTTAAGACACTGGGGTGGCCCAATAATTATGGCCGGTAATGTACATATATCAATACGAATAAAAATATGCAGGGCGAGTGCTTGTAGTATAATGACCAGCACTCGATGTAAAATAGTTAAGTTCCATACGCAATAGACATTTGAGTCATGACTGGCTAGACAGAACATATTCGCACAGTCGGTTGTCATTTCTTTCCGCAGTGGACTGGTCGCCAACCAAGGTTATAGAATTCAATGTTTCCTGCTATTCAATTCGTAGCAGAAGAGGCAGAAGAGATGGATTAATACCTTTCCCATGAAAGTAAATGCAACGAATTCAATGGGAATTCTGATTCGGGTCACCGGTTTCTATGGTCCGAGCCGCTATCCATGGCACCACAACGTTCATCCGGAGATAAAAAAGATATGAAAAAGAATTATATGGTGACTCCTCACTGCTCGATGCTGTTTAAAGTTTTATGCGATGGCATTCAGTAGGCATAAACGTATGTAAATAAAAGATAAAACTTTTTTGGTAACTTTTCTTTACCAAAGTGTTTCATCTTCTGAGAAGCTTTAACACAGTAAAATGTTTTTCCTTTCGTCATTTATTTATTTTGCAGACGTATTTAATTTTTATCTGAATTTCTACACTTAAATATATGTATATATTGCTCTGTCTGGATATCCTAGGCTTTGAGCACTATTATTTATTGCTTAGCTGCATTTGTGCCTTTTACGTTCTTCTTTCTTAGTTCGATTTGATTTTTTTCTTGTGAAAAGTTTTGTTTCATTTTTGTTTGTTTTGTTATGCAATTAATATTTCGCTCTATTCTTTAAAATATTTTGGCATGTAGTCTGTTAATCGAACCAACATTTTTGGATATATGTAGCCATCATTCTGGACAATATATATATATATATTTCATTGCTAAATATCACATGCTAAAAAGTCAGCCTCCTTCTACCGAGCGCCAATAGCTCAGAGGTAGGTTGACGTCAAGCAATTTGGTCGGGTTTCAATTCTGGGTAAAAGCATGTCTAACCGTACCGATGAGCTGTGTTACAGCGAAACAGATCTGTTTGTGGATGATTATTTACGCTCTCACACCCTGATTGAGCACTCTGGAAGAATGGTACACTTAGAAAAAACAGTAGCTACTCTAGGATTTACGCATAGTTCATTCAGTAATCAATTAGAACACTCTAACTACTGGCGTAAGTTTACATGACATATCACACGCTAAAAAATTGCCTCCTTCTACTTATCCTTCTTGATGATAAACATTAAACACTATATATATATATATATATATATATATATATAGTGTTTAATGTTTATCGTCAAGATTGTTGTTTTTTCAATGTTTTTATTGATAAAATGTATTTTGGGAAGAAGGTTTTTTTTATCGTAAAGTGCGTGAGGTGCAGTATATGTCGGCTCGGAACGAGAATTTCGGTGAGTCAAGTTCGAATTGCATTTGAATTTCTTGCATTCACTTTCGCGCTAATACCCTTGGGAAAGGTATTAATCCGTCTCTTCCCTCCAGTTATTGGTTAAATAATAGGATAGATTGGGTACAATCAACCACAGAAAGTAATGGCAACCTACTACAGGAAAATTTCCTGCCCAGTCAGTCATGTCTCTTTCTAGACATGATCGTCCAGCTGTGTAGCACGTATGGCACTTAATTGACTGACTAACTGCTCGGTGTCGAACGTTGATTAATTGCAAAGAATTTATCACTTTAACTGCCGACTTTGAATCTTTGAGAACCGTTATGATGTTCTCACTCTTTGTGCTTATATATATATATATATATATATATATATATATGCGTGGTTGGAGATGATGAGACAATGAGGAAACCTTTTATCAAAGACGCGTTTCGACATCGAAAAGTTTAATAATGAAGGAAAGTAAAAAAAAAAACAACAATAGAAAATGCGAGTAAAAATTATGATGGAATCTTACCTCAACACATCACCTCATGATTTAGACTTGAAGCCATTCTATCTTGTGGACTGGATTGTTTCTTTTGTATCGGTATATATATATATAGTCATCCGCAGAGAGATCTGTTTCGCTGTATCACAGCTCATCAGTACAGTTAGACTCCGATTGCTTTTAACCCAGGATTCAAACCCGACCGAATTGGCGTCAGTCGGCGATTCTACCTCTGAACTATGAGCGCTTGGGAGAAGGAGGCAGACTTTTTAGCGTGTATATTATAGCTGAGAGTGTTCTAATTCATTGCTGAATGAACGATGCTTAAATTCCAGAGTAGCTACTGTTTTTCAAAGTCTACCATTCTTTCAGAGTGCCCATATGCATATATATATATATACACATATATATATATATTATAGTCTATATATATATATATATACATAAAATAGTTTACATATATATATATATAATAGTTTATTTATATATATATATATATATATATATATATATATATATATAAAATCGTCTATATATATATATAAACCTTATATATATATATAATATTTTTGTCCTTCTTTCATTACAAGCTTTTTAAAAATAGAAAGGCTCTTACGCGAATTTTATCCTCGTTGAAAAGAGATTACTCCGAATAAACGATCATATTCAAAGCAATACAAAAATCAGATACAACTTAAAAGTCAAAATATTAGGAAAAAATTACAACATTAAAAAAAAACAGCCTCGAATATGGCTAAAGAAATGGGCGAAAGTGCTTGGGACAATGTAAATTATGGAAAATATGTGTACTCATTTAATCATAAAAAATCGGAAAAACAAAAGAATGATAGAAAAACTAAATAATTAAGATGTTTAAAAAGAAAGTTACAGCCAAAATAAACATTGATATACATATATATATATATATAGAGAGAGAGAGAGAGAAAGAGATAGATAGATAGATAGATAGATAGATAGATAGATAGATAGAAGGAAACACTGAGTTAGAAGGAAGCAATGACAGTCTTTTTCATGATTTAGTGCAATATTCAGGCTATGAAATTTACATTGAATATGAAAAAAACTTTCGCCGCTTGTTGTTGACCTCAGTGTCCATTTACTTATATTAACTCTATCTCTGATATTGAGCACTTTTCCCGATAAATTATAGCATAATTTAAAGCTATATTTTATCACATTATATATATATATATATATATATATATAATTTGATAAAATACAGCTTTAATGTATGCTGTAATTTATAGGTAAAAGTGATATATATATATATATATATATATATATATATATATATGATGAGTGTTGATACGCAGGCACTAGTAACAAACCGATCGCACTAGACTACATAAGGACTTGTAAAACTTGTAAAATCAAAAAAAAATTTGCACCAAAATGTAATATATATATATATATATATATATATATATATATATATATATATATATATATATATATACTGAAAATGCGAAATTTATCGGCATTTTATATGCTGCATTATATGTGTAGTTGTGTCAAAATGTCATGTAGAGAATAACTGCAAAATGAAAAATATAAAAAAGACAAAATAAAACATATTTTAGCCAACGCGTTTTGTCCTCTGATCCACTTTATCGAGGCAAACTAAAATAAAATCATTACATTTGTCCTGATTAAGTCTCTCAGAGAACGAAACGCATCGGCTAAGCTAAAAAATTTTTCACATACACACACACGCACACACACACACACACACACACAAATACACACACACACATCTACACACACATCCATGTAATAATAATAATAATAATAATAATATGGATACACTTTGCAACAATTTTTTGAAAGGTTCTTCACACAAAATTCTTTAAAAATGTAACAACATCCCACCACAGTATACTCATCTAGCTTAATTTTTTAAAAATCTCTTTATATATAACCAAATGAATTAACCATATTTCTCTACCTGATGGTGTATTCAACACCGAAACTTTATAGCTAATGACTTAATAATAATAATAATAATAATAATAATAATAATAATAATAATAATAATTGTATATATACGCTCTCACACCCTGATTGAGCACTGTGGAGGAATGGTAGACTTTGAAAAAACAGTAGCTACTCAAGCATCTACGCATCGTTCATTCAGTATTTGAACACTCTCGGTTACTGGCGTGTGTTTACATTGTATATAACACTCTAAAATCCGCCTTCTTCTTCCGAACGCCCATAGCTCAGTGGTAGAATGGCCGAGTGATGTCAATTCTTTCTGGCTAGTAGCAATCGGATGTCTAACCGTACTGATGGGCTGTGATACAGCGAAACAGATCTGTCTGCGGATGACTATATATATATATATATATATATATATATATATATATATATATACAGATTAAGAACAGATAAATTAAAAAATATAGATTAAAAACAAAAATATATAGATTAAAAACAAACAAATTAAAATTATATACATATATATATATATATATATATATATTTTAACTATACAAGCAACAAATAATATATATATATATATATATATATATATATATATATATATATATATAGTAATTACTGTTCATTTGGAAGGGAGTTGGCTATTATCCATATCTTCTGTATACCAAGTCTAGAGAAGGCCACACCTGTGAACTATAACTGCCATGACACGTCTAAACAAGGAAATTCTTTTTCCTGGTAAAGATATGACATCAGCACTTATCATCCGGCCCCCTCTCTTGCCTTGGTCAACATTTTTTGCCAAAACTATCTGTAGCCATTACATGAAAACTAAAGACAAAAAAGAAGAAGAGGAAAAAGTAAGATATTATTTTTAGAAAGAACATTTTTTTAAATTTCAGTCTATTGTCGGCAGAGAATGTATATATATTTTAATAAGGATATATATATATATATATATATATATATATATATATATATATATATATATTAGGACTCCACACTTCAAATTCAAATATGCATCTATCGTACGCGTTGTCATGTTTGGAAGAGTTTCACAAAGCTTGACAACACGGGAAAATAAATTTATCAAATATATATACCTATATATCAGTTAGTTAAGTACCATACGTGATACACGGTTGGGTGATCATGTCTCGAAAGAGACATGACTGACTAGGTGGGAGATTTTCCCGCAGTAGGTTTGCATTTCTTTCTGCGTTAGACTGGTTGTCAACCAAGGCTATAGAACAAAATATATATCAGAGTGCTGAGTTCGAATTCCAGTTGAATTCCTTGCATTCACTTATGCACAAATACCCTTGGAAAAGGTATTAATCCGTTTCTTTCCTCCAGGTATTGGTTAAATAATAGGACAGATTGAGTTCTATAGCCTTGGTTGGTGACCAGTCTACCGCAGAAATCAATGGCAATTTACTGCGGGATAATCTTCTGCCAAATCAGTCATGACTCTTTCATTGGCCCACATTAAAGTTTGCATAGATATATATACACCGCCTAACAGCCGTATTCGTTTGCATTAGAATCGAGATTTCGCCAAATGACAAATCGTCCAAGCGTGTATCACGACTGGTGCTTAACTGACCGAATCAAAAAACTATCCCCATAACATGTACACTTAGCTCTAAGGCATGTAGATGGTATATCCTTTATCAGGATGAATGAATTGATGGGTATATTGGGCTTCGTATATTTGTAACATCTTTTGATTGCAGCAAACAATTTGAACATATGCAGTAAAAAAAAAATGCTCTTTTTACGAACAAACGGCACGAAAAAATCCTGTTGTGCCAATTGGTGAAATCTCAACGTTAATGCAAACGAATACGGTCGTTAGGCGGTGTATCTCTTGGACATTTTGAAAATCGTACACGTCTTTTTAATCTTGTTTGAGGCTGACAACGAAGGTATGAGAAGATGTATTTGTAACAAGTATACAATAGAACAAAAGTTATGTGGAGAGCATACAAACTTCAATGTGGGCCAATGAAAGGAAAACTGATTTAAAAAATTAACTAGGTTCAACCTAGCAAAATATATACATTTATCGTGTAATTATTAAACACAACCACACCTATCTATCTATCTATCTATCTATCTATCTATCTATCTATCTATCTATCTATCTATCTATCTATCTATTGTTTAATTACTTAGTTTTTGGTTATAATAAAATTAGACCACTGCACATTTGTATTAAAAAGTGTTCAATTGTAGAATGTTTGAATATTTTCCATTTGTAAACGAGTTATTACGCGACCTAGGCTTCTACCATGAGTGGTGTTTTCAGGCGATGTGCAATAACTGATTTTATCGTTTACCTTTATTTTTTTTTGAACGCTCACGTAACAGGGAATTTTTGAACGCGCAATTTTTAAAATTACAGGACTTTATAACGTTTTCATCCATGGTTGTATGAACCTAATAGGTATTTTTTAGTATGGTTACAGTTAGTCATAATTTCTACTCTTTCATTCAATAGTTCATTTTTGTTTGGGAATAGCATAATCTTTAATTTTTCTTCCTATTCAATACATTCGAAATAGAAAACTTAAAAAACTGTACAAAATTGGCTAGCCACGTGTGGAAATTGAAATCAAAATATGAAAAAGACGCAGACATAACGTGGAGTATAGTGAAAACAGCCAATCCTTACAACGGTGGCAAAATATGTAGACTGTGCCAGGAAGAAAAGTTAGCGATTATGCTATTCCTGAACAAAAATGAACTAGTGAATGAAAGAATAGTAATTAAATGTAACTATACTAAAATATACCTATTAGGTTCATACAACCATGGATGGAAACTTTGTAATTTCTTGTAATTTTAATAATTGCGCATTCAAAATTACTAGCCACGTGAGCGTTCAAAAAAAACAAAAAAAAAAAAACACCGCTACGCGAGCCTTCTTAAAAAAAATAAAAACGATAAAATCAGTTATTGCAAATTGCCTGAAGACACCACTCATGATAAGAACCTTGGTTGCGTAATAACTCGTTTACAAATGAAATATATATATATCAAAGCAAAAAGATATGAAGTAAATATCCACATTTCGTAGCATTTTGTTTTAAAAATGCCCAATACAATGTAGAGCATTATATTAATATATTATTTTTATTATAAGTGATTATAATAAAAACATTTTACATCGCCATACGAAAGCTTTCATGTTAAGTATTATTAACTGTACTTCCTCAAACGATGGTTGTTACAAACAATATAATAATTTCCCGTTCTAAATGCCATTTTTCCTCTAATTTTATGCTTATCTTTAATTTAAATGATAATTAATGTGTTTATTTTGGTATTAATGCTGTAATTGATTTAAATTAAATTTAATCTAAAATTAAAATTCTTTAAAATTGTTATTTGATTTCTTTTTATTAGCCATATAATTTAATAATATTATATAACTTCCTGAAATCCTGAAATCTGTTTTCCTTCTCAGTATAATTTTTAAATTAAACTATTTAATCAGTTTATTTTGATATTAATCTTATTCATGACTTTTTAATAGTGACTTTGTAAGATCGTTATTTCGTCTGACCCATTTCTTTCTAATATATTTTTGTATTTTGAATCTATTTTAATATATCTCTTTTCACTTCTGTCACCAAGTGGCAAACTTACAAATTCCGACAGAGGATTGCCACGTTTTTCCATTTTCCTTTTTTTCTTTCTTGTTTTTTTTTTTGTTTTTTACCTTACCCTTACTTCCGTTTTTTCTAACCTTACTTCCGTTTTTTTCCTACCCTTACTTCCGTTTTTTACACACATTCAAACAAAATATATTTATTTTTCCATAATCTTTTCTTAACGCTCATGAGATCGGCGTTAAATTCATTCGTTGAAATGGCCATCTAACTTTGGAAAATTTAATTTTTTTTATATGTAATACATATGTACAAATAAAAAGAACCAATAGGCATTTACTTACTTTTTTTTTAAGTGTTCAATACAACGTAGATCGTAGAACATAAAATAATATAAGTTGTTTTTTTTTTTGTTTTTTTTAAAATTAATTTAATTTACATTGCGACACGGAAATTTCTATGTTTCGGGATTTAAAGTTTTAATCTCAGGCAATGTTCAATAACTCTAGTGAAAATGATTTACATTTAAATGTAGAAAACACTAAGTTTGCTTACTAAAGATTTAATATGGAGTGGAAAGACGGAAAATTTAGATGGAATGGGTGTATTTAATTTAACTAATCAAAATGAAGGTCGATTTTGAAATTTCAAATTATAGGTTAGATGTCAGGGGATGTGGGGTATTCCTTCATGTCTAAGAAAAACTGTCATTTTTAGGGCTTTTGACTGTTTACTTCCAACAAGATGTATACAATTTAGTTACGAAGAAATACTCTCAGAGCTATATGTATCCCTGCTCTTTGTTTTAGTTAAAAAAAATGTATAGTCCTGTCTTAAAGGAACTATTAGTTTGATTTTATATTTATATTTTTGGTTCAGAGTATATTTCTTTATCAATTCATCATATATTCTTAATTTATATTAATCCTGAAATTTATTGAATATATATATATATATATATATATATATATATATATATATATATATATAAATTCAGTAAATTTTAGGATTAATATAAATTAAGAATATATGATGAATTGATAAAGTAATGTAATCATATTCGTTTAAAATCTTCTGTACAATAAAGACGGAAGCTGATGGGTCGCCTGAAATAGGCCTATATTTCCGATTTACCATGAAATAATGTGTCTGCCTAAATTTTTTCTTATATTTGCTCTATATGTATTTATATTTAGAGCTCTCTTAGAGAGTTATCCTACCACTGTATGTACAGGATACTCCTTTGGATTCTTCTATATCTACACCGCATGCTTATATATATATATATATATATATATATATATATATATATATATATATATATATATATATATGCTATCCACCTGGGGGTCCTTGCAAAAATTCAACTGAGAATCTGTAATCTGATCGATTCCGACTTAGCAGCTCAGATACAGTCACTTTCTCACCGGCGCAGTGTGGCTTCCCTGTGTCTCTTCTACAAATACTTTCACGGCTTCTGCTCCGATGAACTTAGCTCTCTGATGCCGCCTATATATGAATTTACTCGAGCCACAAGATTAACAACTAGGTCCCACCCTTTTACTGTGAAACTAATAAAATGTAAATGTAAGTTCTACTCCAGTAGCTTCTTTTCTCGCACTTCCCGCCTGTGGAATTCCCTTCCGTTTACTTGCTTCCTCGACAGCTGCAATCTCCAGGAGTTTAAATGTAAAGTCAATAGTAATCTCCTATCTCACTGGCTTGCATCCTCTTTCTCATGCCCCTTTCTCCGTTCACTCCACTCTCATCAGTATTTTCATCCTTCTCTTACCCACTTCCTGACACCCCCTGTAACCTGTCACTCTTTCTCATAACTTTTCTCCTATGTAAACCCCTGCAAAAATTGCCTGGGCGATATGATTATTAAAAAATCGAGACGCTGTGGGCCCTAAATATTAGCCCTAAACAAAAGAATCGAGAAGAGTCAGTTCTCACTTCCCTTAATCCCACCTTGACCTGTTTTATTAATCATTTCACCCCAAGTAAAGAGAGAATGCCACTAAAACACAACAGATTCGTGAAAGAGAAGAAAAACGAGAAGGAGAAAGGACAATAAAAGAACGAGTGTCCAGAAAGACAGAAGATAGCGACTGACGTTGGTAAGGAAGAAAGAAACCGGAAAAGCGTTCCCCAATCGATAAGTGAGACGAAAAAAAGACAGTAAAAATAGAACTTACGGTTACATCTTGATTTTTCAATAGCAAAATGATGAGACCTAATGGCCAAAACTAGTAGTGCACTTAAATTTACACAGCTAATGTACCAAGAGGGAGAGCTCATTAGAACAACTACCATGAAAATATTTATACAAAAGACATAAAGAATGGTGGTGGAAAAGTGATTGAAGCCGATATGCCAGGTCAGGATGAATAACATTGCAGGTTCTTCTTTTTGCTTAACGTAAGGTTACAGACGGTGAGATATTTATGGAGATTGAACTCCATTACTGATGATGATCATCCTTATGCTGTGATCTTTTAGGATATAATTAATCATGGTTCCACTTTTACATAAAAATGCTGGCAATAGGAAATGATAAACATTTTGTTTCTATCTTTTTTACTTATTTTATTTATATATTTATGTGTACTTCCTCTTTCGGTGCCTATCCCTGCATCTACAACACACACACACACACACACACACACACACACACACACACACACACACACACAGTGTGCGATGGATAAATTGTCGTCTCAAGTTCGCAAAAATGAAAATAAAACAGACATCTAATCTTAACAGCTATATTTACCAAAATTGTACAAAGATATCTTAAAATACGAAAGAAGAAATTAAAATTTATTCAATAAAATTACCATTGGTTTCAACAACGGCCTCCAGACGACTTCGAAATCACTTGCAACTCTTCTAAACAATCTCCTTGTTTAAATTGGTGAATGCTGTCATAACCTTTGCCTTCAGTTTATCTTTGGAGCTACAAAGAGTTTTTCTGGTCACTCATTCAAGTGCGGCCCACATAATGAAGAGAGTTGCAGTCTGAAAAGTTAAGTGGCCAGTTGTAAGAATCGATGCAGTTGCAGAAATGTCTAATAGCCAGGATTAGATCCTCCTGTTTGTGTGGTATAGTGCAGAGTCCTGTTGCCAGACATAGGATATTCTAGCAGCCACCCTCTTGACCCAGGACAGCACTACCTCCTCAAGGCACTTGATGTAGGCCTCCGTTTGGAGTCTGAGGTCCTGTGGAAAGATGAATACAAGCATAACGTCGTCATCATTCCACGCACGTTTGTAATCCACATTCTGTGCTGTCCTCAGACTGACACCAAACACTCTAAAATATTCTCATTAGGGCTTCCGGAGAAGTGAATTGGCTCATGGCGCTCTTTGTTTCACAGATGGTGCCCAACTGACCCTACTATACTGTACAGTCGACAAAATCAAAAACAATGCGCATGCAAGAATAACAAATATAAATTGCCGGTAAGTTACCCATCGCACGCTGTACACAAAGGACACATATAACCCAAGAGTCCAGTTGCACTTGTCGAATTACAGCGCTCATTGTATTAAGCAATAAGATAATTTCTGCTTACCTTACTTACTACACGAAGATTCATATATATCTATCTAAACTTATTTATAAATGGAACTTTGTCTGTGTGTGTGTGTGTGTGTGTGTGTGTGTGTGTGTTACCTATAGACTCCAAAACGGCTGTACCGATTTTCTTGAAAATTTTCACAGTTGTACTATAAGCGTCAGCAAGTGTTCTTAGCTAGGTTTTGTGTCGAGGTACCCCTGATAAATATCGAAAATCGATAATCGATAAAATCGGGTTATAGAAGGAGTGGTCTGATTTTAATCAAATTTGATACACTCATAGACAAAGACATAAAAAACGATATTCAGAAGTTTCAAGGTTGCAGTTTTTACAATAGTGCATAAAATTGATAATATATATATATATATATAAAAGGCAAGATGTTTGTGTGTGTGTCTGTTTATCTGCCTGTATATCTGTATTTTTTCAGCTTTTTTATTTTAGTTTTTGCTTCAGGTTTGGCTCTAAGTAGGTATAATTGTAGTTCTTAGTCTCAGCCATGATACCATTTACTCAGAGGACTTATTTAACCTTCAAAATTCAGTTTACGACGAAAAAACTTATTTGATATCGATACCAGAAAATGAAAATTTGACTTACATCCATTCTTTTTCTTTCAGTCTACAGTTTAGCTTTAACTGGAAACAACGATTGCTTTTTAGTCTTTCGTGCCAACGTCCAAAGTGTCTGAGCTCCAGGACCATAGATTAGTTTTAAAGCTTTCATTACACCCGAGCAACGCCGGGCTATACTGCTAGTATATATATATATATATATATATATATATATATATATATATATTAATCATATCACCCCAAGCAAGGCAGTCCACTGCTACTATAGCGCAGTGGGTTACATAGAGCGATTGGGTATAGGAAATGTCAGAGGGAGGGTGATAGACGAGTTAGAAGGTACGTAAAGAGAATGTTGGAGGGAATGGGTTCGAGTTACTGTGTTAGGAGGTGTCTATTGACCTTACATTTAAACACCTGGAGGTAGTAGCTGGTCGGGGAAGCAATCACGCGGAAGGGAATTTCACAGACGGGAAGTGCGAGAAAAGAAGCTGTTGGAGTAGAAATTGCGGTTACATTTCGTCGGTTTCACTGTAAAGGGGTGGGACCTAGTTGCCAATCTAGTATCTCGTGCAAATTCACACCTAGGGGGCACCAGTGATTTAAGTTCATCCGAGCAGAAGCCGTGAAAGTACTTATAGAAGAGGCACAGGGAAGCCACGTCACGCCGGTGAGAGAGTGACTACAGGCGGTCAGCTAAGTCGGTATCGATCACATTACAGATTCTCCGCTGTATTTTGTCAAGAAGCCCGAGCAGAATAGCAGGGGCACCCGACCAGATGTGGCAGCAGTATATATATATATATATATATATATATATATATATATATATATGAGCTGTCGTCAGGCACCATAGGGAAAGATTCAGTTTCTAGTTGCTACCAAACCCTAATATAAAATCAGCAGGTTCGTTTTCTCGCCGAAGCCAGCCCTGTATTCTATGACCGGCGGCCTTGTCACTCCTTAGGACAATGTTGCCAGAAAAAATAGTTCCTTATATTTTAGGACAACGTAAAACAATTATGAGGTCTAAATGGAAAGTATAAAACAGAAATGGTAAAGTTAAAATAAGTAAGAAACAATATAAGAAATAAGCTGTTTTAGGGCAAATTTTTCTAGAATCTAAGTTTTGGCCTCTGCATAAGAAATACAAACCCCCTTAAAAGTCTTTTGGATTGAGAACTTCTAAGCGGTCAGGCGGCAAATGTTATTTTCAGTAGCTGCACAAGTACTGTGAAGGAAATAAAACCTTTTACAACATATATCCGCAATTGTCAGTTTTCTCACGCATCTTTCATGTGGCAATGGCAATTACACACACACACACACACACACACACACACACATATATATATATATATATATATATATATATATATGTCCGCAGACAAATCTGTTTCGCTGCATCACAGCTCATCAGTACGGCTAGACTCCGATTGTTTATAATTTCAGTGAATAGGACTCAAGGTTTTTTTTATTTTAAGTGCTCTGACATTTATTTTATTATGAACAGTGCTCAATATAATGAGTATTATAGAGCTTAATATAATTATGTAGTTAAGAATTAATTGTACATTGCGACACGAAAATTTTCATGTTTCGAGATAGATTGTCATCATCAGGCAATGATGCTGTTGGTTGTGCAGATGATTTACATTTAAATGACAAAAACTTTTCGTTTCCTGTGTATGTATGTGGGAAGATATAAAACACATACACAGCAAACCAAAGGTTTTTGTCATTTAAATGCAAATCATCTGCACAACCGACATCAACATTGCCTGATGATGAGAATCAATCTCGAAACAGAAATTTTCGTGTTGCAATGTACAATTAATTCATAATTACATCATTATATATATATATATTTTAATTCAGATACTTCAATCCAAGGGAAAAAAGCAGGAAGGTAAATTCCAAAAAACCAGATCCTAATTAATATTAAAAATTTTATTTTAATATTAAAAAATGATACAGGAAGAGAGCTCCATGTAATAAAATATTACAGAGCAAATATATATTAAAAAAGGATTAATTCAAAGATGTTGAATGGCCATTTCGATATGAAGATCCCCACGGGGGACAACACATCACCTCAGCAACACAAAAATCCTTTCAGAAACTGGAGAAAAATTAGTCTACTTTTCCTTTTTTTTTAAAAAAAAAAAAAAAAAAATTTTTCTTTCTTTTTTTCTTTCGTTTTTTTCGTTTTTTTCTTTTTTTTTCTTTCGTTTCTTTCTTTTTCCCTCCCTTCCTTCTTTTATCTCTCTTACCACCTTTTTTCCGTGTTGCTTAAACTTACATCGATTTAACACGGCGGTCTATTAATTTTTAGTTGCATTCTCTTTTTTTTTTGCAAACCCAAACGATGTCAATTTTTTCTTTTCTTATTTATTTGATTTTATTCTATCTTTTTCTTTTTCTTTTTCTTTTTCTTTTTCTTTTTCTTTCCCTTTATTTTTATTTTTATTTTATTTTATTTTTTAATTTCTTTGCAATCTATTTAAAAAGGAAAAGTAGACTAATTTTTCTCCAGTTTCTGAAAGGATTTTTCTGTTGCTGAGGTGATGTGTTGTCCCCCGTGGGGATCTTCATATCGAAATGGCCATTCAACATCTTTGAATTAATCCTTTTTTAATATATATATATATATATATATATATATATATATTGTCCACTATTTGAGTTGAATAATAACTTAAAGAAAATCCAGCAAGCGTTTCGCAGTGACACGCGATAATTTTTCAAATTTGCAATATTGCACCATATGTATCAATACATTTTGTTACTCGCATGAAAAATGTCTGGGTCTTATATCATTCTAATTCTCCCTTTACTCTTACAATAGAATTTATCCAATCAGGACCCGATTTCCTATTAGTTAGCTGAGAAAAACCTACACCCCCCCCACCTTAATTGTCTGTATTTGGTAAAAAATTGTGCTGTATTTCTAAGCTTTTATATATAATAATTCCTAACAGTAATATATATATATATATATATATATATATATATATATATATATATGATGGACTCTCCCGTCGATTTCGACGTATGAGGTTCAGACAACTTATATTTATAAAATTCATTTATGTTTTTTGCCTCTGATGACTTTTTAGTTCAGCAAGAGATTTGCAAACAAGGTCGCAAATAGAACATGAATATAGACTGACCGCTGCAGATAGTGGTGCCGCTGCTAGTCGTTTTGCTCTTTCTCGGTTTTCTTTCAGTTTGTTGATGCTTTCAGATTGAAACTTCTGGAGACCTTCAAAACACCGTGATCTCCATTCTTTGCGGTCACTCACTACATTTTCAAGACCTCCATATCGTATGTTCACTGCAGACAGGTTACTCTTCAACTTGTCATTGTACCTAAGCCAAGGCCGTCCCACATTCCTTCTCCCATCCGCCAGCTGACTGTACATCGCAATCTTCGGAATTCTGTCATCAGGCATCCTCAAGACGTGACCAACTCACCGCAATTGCGACTGGATAAGGAATGGTTCGATTCCAGATATTTTGCATTTTGTGAACAATTCAGCATTTCAAACCTTGTCGCGGAGGCCAAGACCACAAATGGAGCGTAGACAGCTTTTGTGGAATACGTCTAACTGATGAATGTGATGTCTGTACGGAGTCCACGATTCAGAGCCGTAAAGAAGAATGGAAAGAACAACAGCACGGTAAACAAGGCTTTTTGTGTCTAGTCGAATACCCCTTTCGTCCCACAAGCGATGACGAAGATTTCCAAAGGCACAAGTGGCTTAAGCAATTCTGTGAACAATTTCATCGTCAAGAGAACCTCTTTGGTTCACCTTGCTACCGAGGTAAGGAAAGGACTTGACATAATTTATATCATGACCGTCGACTTTCAGTTTACGCTCAGGAAATCTATAGGAAATCTATATATATATATATATATATATATATATATATTATTGCCTGACGAGGTGCTAATAAGATAGTACCGAAACACAATAGCTCTTGTGTTACAGTAAAGTATGTTTTTATTATAACCTTATAATAAAAAATATTACCATATGTAATGCTCGACTAAGTATCGAGCACTCTTAATAAAGTAAATCACTACTAACAATGGACTGCCAGGCCATTAGTCTGTACTACTTCTAAGATATATATATATATATATATATATATATATATATATATGGGGTTACATATGAATACATAGGGTCCTGTAAAATTATAGGTTCGAGAAAGAAGCCGTTTAAAAACTAACCGACATTTGGTAATATTTTGAGTTTATCTGTCTATCTCTCATCATACTCTTTATCTATTAACCTCACTCCGCAAAAATTTCTCTCGATATCTTTTTCTATTATTATTATTTTTTTTTTTGTCTGTCCGTTGTGGCTGCGTAGGCTGAAAACAATTGAGGCACTTTGCGTGTTTTAAGTAAATGTCAAATTTAAATGATCAGTTTTAAATAAGTCTGCTTAATGTCTATTTACACACACATACTCCCTCTCTCTTTCTCTCTCTCTCTCTCTCTCTCTCTCACTCGCGTACTCTCATTCTATATTTTCCTCAATCTCACTTTTTTTTACTAAATCACTCTCTTTCATTCTCTGCCTTTCTTTTTTCTTTTACCCTTGCTATCACCTCCTCTCCCCCCTCACTCTCACATAAACATACACAAGAATCAATTCAAAAAAAGATTCTGATTTTTGATCTAATTTTGAGAAGCGGTCGGTACGAAAACCTTTTAGCATTCAATCGTAGATATAATTTATCTATCTACATTACTGGCCATAGTTATTAGGCTACGCCAGTGTTTCAAAAAATGATTTATTTCATACTAGTTTTTAATATATATTGCCAAGTTAATAATTGTAAATGAAAATAGAATGGTTCTTTTGTACAATAACATGCGCATCAAATGAATTTATAAAAATTTAATAATTCGATATATTGCAGTTTCTTCAATGAAAGAATGAAGAAAATTTAGGGTGATTCCGACGAGTTCATCTTTGCTTCCTTGCATTGTGAAATTTTGCAAAGTAATAATAGCAAAAGAGCCATCCTATTTTCATTTAGAATTATCCACCTGGCAATAAATACTAAAAATAGGATGAAATGCATAATTGCCTATGAAAATCTGTGTTGGCCTAATAATTATGGCCGGTTACAAGTCTGCTTTCCCGACAGTTACAATCTCCAGGTGTTTAAATGTAGGGTCAATAGACACCTCCTATCACACTAACTCCCAGTATTCTCAGAACACTCACATCTACCCAACCCTCATTCTCGGTATCCTTACCCGCCTATCACCCACCCTCTGACATTTCCTATATTTAATCATCCTTTCTCCACTCTACGTAGCCCCCTGCGCAGTAGTGGCAGTGACATGCCTTGCTCTGGGTGAAACGCTTATAAAAAAAATATCTATCTATCTATCTATCTATCTATCTATCTATCTATCTATCTATCTATCTATCGCATTCTGTTCATATCTATCTATCTATCTATCTATCTATCTATCTATCTATCTATCTATCTATCTATCTATCATAGTCATTTGCATACAATCCCGTTTCACTGTATCACAACTTATTAGTGGGGCTAGATAACCGATTGCTTCAAGCCAGGATTGAAACTCGACCGATTTGTCATCAGTCGGAGAATGTACCTCTAAGATATCGGCGCACGGCAGATGAGACTTTATAGTGAGTCATTTACAGAATGTAAACAAACGCCTGTAGCCCAGAACGTTAAATTCGTAGCCGAATTTACTCTTTATAAAATCTACTCTCCTCTAGAGTGCTCCATTGTCGGACGGAGGAATGTGAAATCATAAATATACATATGGATATGCGTTCAAGTATACGCACTTATATAAAAATATTATTCAGGTGTAAATATAACAGAGCTCAATGTAGTATAAACAGAGCTATCAATTATATATATTAATAAAAATACATATTATCCTCCGTCGGTGACACGATTCGGAGTTTTATACATGGCGCAATCATCAGGTGCATATTAAAATTACAAAGTTTATGAGATTTCAATTAAGTTCACTCAATGTTTGTAGAAGTTAAATCTTACAATGTTAATGTATTTTTTTTTTTTACTTTAACAAGAGTATAATATCAATCATCAACAATTACGGGACGATAAAAAAGTAAAATTTAAAAAAATTAAAATTATATATTTAATATATTTAGAATAATAAACATTTAAAAAAAGAAAAAGAAAAATTAAAAAACTTGATATTCTCGGAAATGACTTTAAAATGGGGTACTTCATAATTATTAATAAAAAATATTTGCGGGGAAAGAAAGAAAGAAAGAAAGAAACAATAAGGCGATAGTATGTAAGAATAAAAGAAAGAAAGAAAGAAAGAAAGAAAGAATAGGGCGATATTAAGAAAGAAAGAAAGAAAGAAAGAAAGAATATGGTGATATTAAAAAGAGAGAAAGAAAGAATATGGCGATATTATGAAAGAAAGAAAGAAAGAAGGAATAATGCGATATTAAGAAAGAAAGAAAGAAAGAAAGAAAGAAAGAAAGAAAGAAAGAAAGAATAAGGCGATATTAAAAAAGAAAGAATGAAAGAAAGAATAAGGCGATATTAACAAAGAAAGAAAGATAGATAGATAGATAGATAGATAGATAGATAGATAGATAGATAGATAGATAGATAGATAGATAGAATATGGCGATATTAAGAAAGAAAGAACGAAAGAAAGAAAGAAAGAAAGAAAGAAAGAATATGGTGATATTAAAAAGAGAGAAAGAAAGAATATGGCGATATTATGAAAGAAAGAAAGAAAGAAGGAATAATGCGATATTAAGAAAGAAAGAAAGAAAGAAAGAAAGAAAGAATAAGGCGATATTAAAAAAGAAAGAATGAAAGAAAGAATAAGGCGATATTAACAAAGAAAGAAAGATAGATAGATAGATAGATAGATAGATAGATAGATAGATAGATAGATAGATAGATAGATAGATAGATAGAATATGGCGATATTAAGAAAGAAAGAACGAAAGAAAGAAAGAAAGAAAGAAAGAAAGAAAGAAAGAAAGAAAGAAAGAACAAACACATAGAACAATCTGTGTTTTTCTGGGTATAAGTATTAGAAAAAAATTTTTCTATGGCAGCATGTAGTCATTAAATCATTTTTTATTTAGTAAATTAGGGTTATTCATTTTATTTAAAGGTCCTGGGTATGACGGTAAACTGCATCCAGTAGCAAGGCCTCCGATTGGGAGGTTGTGAGGAGCATGGAACCTCTTAATTGCTATTGTTCCCACGTCCACCCTGACCCGGAGTGGTAGCTCCTGTTAGGATGTCAGCTATGGGCAAATAATTAACCCCCAAACTGGGGTCAAAACACTATGAAAGTATAAAATAGATTTTTATTTGAAAAATATACATTTTTGAATGAAACATATTAGTAACAATACATTTTTGAAGGAAAAAAATTATTACCAGCAATACATATTTGAATAAAAACTAGAAAATATCTTTAGTTTTCTAAAATAAAGAAATAATAAAAATAAGTAAAATCTGATTAAATCAACTTTCTCAGTATAAACGAACATTAAAAAACTCCTTAAAACCCCCACCTTTTTGGCATTAAATAATCCACAAAGGTTGATATGCCATTAAACAAAACTCAGACTCAAAATCATTTTCTTTAAGATTATAAGTTTTTCTAAAAGACGCAAATTTTATTTGTCTCTTTTTCTATTATGAGATTACGTATTGGCAACCATATTTCAGATAATAATTGATTTCTTGTTGTTGTTTTAAAATTGCCAATGATATATAGATAAAGCGGTGCTTTTACCGTATATGTTATTGTTTAAATACAACATATGCTTATTCAATTATCTTGTCAGATTCCAATACATATATTCAACTTATATATATATATATATATGTCTATATATATGGGTTTATAAATATATAATAATCTGATTAAATTAAACAAAATTTGAGAACATACATTTTTATTATTTATATATGAAGCGATGATCTCTTACTCTCTACCTACATCACACGACCGCTATATATAAGGAGAATAAAAATTGTTCATAATTTTTAATTGCCTGAGCGCCTTTGTTGATGTTGTGCAATGTTTCTACAAGTCTAAATTTCAAACGGAAATTTAGACTTATAGAACTATTACACAACAACAACAATATTACTGATAGCTCAATCGTACAAAACAAATCTAAATATTTCCCAAATAAGAATAACAATTCAAATGAAATGAACATATTCTTTGAAAAACTTTGGAACACTGACTTTCAAAACAATCACAACTCCCATAACAATCTGACGCACAAACAAAAACTAGCATTAAAAAATATCCGTGAGAACAATGACATAATAATAAAAGAAGCGAAAAGTGTAGTACTGTAGTCATTATGGATAAAACTTACTACAAAACAAATATTCAAGATATGCTAGAAGAAAATAACTACAGATTAATCAACCATAACATAAGCGAAAACATTGCATCAAAAATGAAAACTCTGCCTTACACACAGTAGAATACTAACGAAAAAAGAAAAAAGATTTTCTTACAGACTTTATTTAAAAAATTAACAATTTTACGGACTCCCAAAGATACATAAATTCAACACAATTAAAGCAGCTGTCCAGGAACAAAAATCTGAATATATTCACACCCCAAATTCTAGTGATCTTAAATTCAGTCTCATTGTAGCAGGGCCAGTCTGCCCAACAAGCAGACTGAGCAACCTAATAGATAAAATATTACAACCATACACTACAAAAATTAAAAGATACATCAAAGGCAGCATACATTTCCTAAGCTTCCTACCACAAAAAGTAGACCCAAGTACACTCATAGTAACATTTGACGTGAACTTCCTGTACATTAATATAACCAATGAACTAGGTAAACAGGTCATTACATTTGGATTGAAAAGAAAAAACAAAAAAAAAAAAACACACACACACACAGAAATACTTCCCACGCCATTCAAAAAAGAATTTATTATACCGAGTATTGAACTAATTTTAGACAGCAATTCATTCCAATTTAACAACCAAAATTATATTCAAACAAAAGGTACCAAAAAAGGTACGGGGACAAAAATAGTATCGACATATGCAACACTCACACTAGCATATCTAGAAGAAAATCTATACAACCAAATGAGATAATACAAATATGAGGAAGAGATGATAACAGATTTCATTAAATCATGGAAGAGATATCTAGATGATTGTTTTATCTTTTGGAGATCAACATGGGGTGACATTAATAAACTACACAATCTACTACAAGACTTGCATCCCAAAATAAAATTCGCACTACAATATAGCTATAATGAATTGCCATTCCTAAACATACTCATAAAAACAAAAACAATTACATCATCACAGATATTTATCATAAACCCAAAGACACGCAAAAATACCTCACCACCCTAAAAGTTGTTTAAAATTCATTCCCTACTCCCTAGCACGATGAATTTGCACAGTAGTAGCTGACGAGACCTTTCGTAAAATACGCCTAGAGGAAATACGAAAAACACTGTAAGTAAGAGGATAAACCACTTCACCAATCCAGCTAGATCTATAAACGTATATTTAAAGAAAAAAATAAAATGATCTCGTAAGGAGTACAAAGTCGTTATGACTGCATTTCATGAAGCGTTACTTAAACCTCAAAGAAACATCACTTGCCTAACATATGACATTTGGCGAGAAAAGGTTTGACAAACAAATAAAAATACACTGACAAAATAAATTAGTCAATGTACGAAGGTACATCATGCGAAATAACCGATTGACAGAGGCTGAAATTAATGAAATAAAAAGAATTGCAACCAGAATAGACAAATCAACAAAATATGAAAAGGAACCGGAATCAGAAATAAAAAGTAGTAACATCAAACAAGCCACAGGTCATAATGTACAAACCGTGATACACACAAAGCACTGTGAAGATAATGCTGTAAGTTTAGAAGTGCCGGAAAGGTGTGATCTGAGTCAGTTACAAGACGACAATAAAACGAGTTTAGAGCACATTGAACAGAATTATTTTACAGAAAACAATAACAGTATACAAGAAGCCGAAGAAGAAATCAAGAACCATATAAATCAAATGCAAAATATTGCAATGGAGGAACGAGAACAACTCGTAAAATTACAACCAACAAAGCATAACCTCCGAACTATTAAGCTCTACAATGCAGCACTCAAATTAATCTTGGATGAAGAAGACACTCATATAAATCACAATGAAGCAATATATGCATCAGCAATAACAGCAACAAAAAAATGAACACCAAATTAAAAACAAGGCAGTCTCGCAGACATGAAGATCCACCTTGGAAAAGAAAAATAGAAAAAGAAATCGAACAACTTAGAAGTGAACTATCAGTACTGGATGAACTGAGTAGAGGAATAAATGTAAGAACTAGAAAAGACAGAAGAGTCAAAAGAAAATACAACATTAGAAATGAAAATGAAGTCCTATCAACTAAGGAAAAAATAAAGCAAACAATACAACTGAAGGCTCAAAGAAAAGATCAAGATTCTACAGTCAAAATAAGATTTTTCAAACCGATGCAAAAGAATTTTACAGGGAAATAGGTAAAAAAAGAATTAAAGTGTCAGTTATACAGTTCTGGGAAAAATATGGGCTTGCCCTAAAGAACATGACAAAGAAGTACATTGGATTGCACAAAAGATAGAACGAATCAAACATAAATCAGAAAAGACATGGGCTGGAATCACAGAAGAGGATGTTAAATGTGCCCTGAAAAAAGCACACAATTGGAAATTTCCAGGTATAGATAATATTCCTAACGTTTGGCTATATTATTTAATTAAAAAAAACTTGCCAAAGAACTTCAAGAAATGGTTAACGATCCCACTAAAATTCCTGCATGAATGACCAAAGGAATTACTTTTCTTCTACCCAAGAATAGTGACACAAACAACCCGAAAAACTACAGACCAATTACATGCCTTCCGACAACATACAAACTATTAACATCAATTTTAACAAAACAGACATATTTCTTCTTGGAAAGAAATGACATATTACCGCTTGAACAAAAAGGGTGCAAACGTGGCTCTTATGGATGTAATGACTAATTGCTTATTAACAGAATGATCCTGGAAAATTTCAACAATGCAAAGAAAAATCTTAGTACTGCCTGGATAGATTATCGTAAGGCATTCGATAGTGTGCCACATTCCTGGATCTTAAAGACTTTAAATATATACAAGATATCACCCATCATCATCAATTTCATCAAACAGTGCATGTCTATATGGAAGACAACCCTTTACCTCAATCATATGAATGGAACCTATAAGTCTGATGAAATAAACATCAAAAGAGGTATATTTCAATGTGACTCTTTGTCTCCATTACTATTCTGCATATCATTAATAGCACTAACCAGTCAACTTAACAAGACAAAATGTGATCATAAAATATCCCAAAAGAAAATAAGCCATCTATTTTACATGGATGACTTAATGCTAAGAATTTTAACGAGCTGGAAGGTCTTCTGCAAACTGTAAAATGCTTCAGGGAAGACATTGGAATGAAATTCAATTTGAATAAATGTGCTAAAGCTACGGCTTTACGGGGATCGCTACAACAAACATCCTCAATTAGCTTAAACCCTGCTGTAACAATAAAAGAATTGAAACCAGAAGAAGGTGTAAATGAGAGTGAAAAATTCACCATAAAAAAATGAAAGAAACAGTGCGTAAAGAGTACTATAGAAGGCTACGACTGATATTAAAAACTGAATTGAATTCTCAGAACAGAATTATGGCCATTAATAGCCTTGCAATCCCAGTTTTCCAATATAGTTTCAACATCTTAAACTGGACTCTAAACGACATCAAGCGAATGGATTCTAAAACAAGAAAGCTTCTTTCTAAGCATAAGATGCATCATCCAAAGGCTGATGTAGACCGTCTATACATACCCCGTAAAGAAGGTGGAAGAGAACTTATTCAGCTAGAATTGTCATACAAGACAACATCTATTGGCTTACTAACATACATAGAAAAAACAAAGGACTGGATGATACAATTAGTCAAATAACATGAAAACAGAAAAATATTCAATAATAAAAGAAGGCAGTAAATACAAACAAGATTTACATTTAGTAGATTCTGTAGAAAAGCAAAACAGAAGCCAAGAACCAACTATTGCGGCAAAAAATATGAAAATGAAAGCCAAAGATAAAGCTCTTGAACAGATGAAACAACGCTGGCAAGACAAACTTCTGCATGGCCAACATCCAGAACGTGACAATAAATCCAATGTTGATAAAATTAATACTCATCGATGGTTACGTGCATCTTGATTAAAGTCTGAGACTGAAGGCTTTATTCTTGCAGCGCAAGACCAAAGTCTTTTCACTAGAAACTTTCAGGCAAATATTGTGCATGGTAGTGTGGATCCGGAGTGCGGGTTCTGTGAAGGGCGCCAGGAGGCAATAGACCATCTAATCTCAGGATGTTCTGTACTTGCCCCGGGTGGATGTGGGGGTCGTCGCGGTGGAGTGGGGCGATGTTTGCATTGGACGGTGTGCAGACGCTGTGGAGGATCTGTGGGCGAGCACTGGTGTGAGCATCGCCCAGCACCGGTTGCGGAAATAGATGTCACCATTCTGTGGAATTGCACCATCTGCACATACAGTGCAATCCCAAGTAGGCCGGAAATTATTGTTGGGGGCCGGAAGTGGGTGGGTGGGGGGGCTTGCCTATTAATTGATGTGGCTTGTCCAGCGGATTGTAACATGGCAACCAGGGAGTTCGAAAAACTGTCAAAATATAAAGATCTGGAAATTGAAATAAAAAAATGTGGAAATTGAAAACAAGAGTTGTGCCAGTGATGGTGGGTGCACTTCGAGTGGTAAAAAGGGGAGCAGAAAAGCCCATTGGGGGAGTCCCTGGGGGCCCCGGCTTGGGGTGTGTGTGAACAATTGTCTTGTTGGGTGCAGCCCGCACGCTGGGGAGAACTTTGTCTGGGTGGCGCTGGGGATGATGGGGGAGATAGCAAAAACATGAAATGGAGCCATAACGACACACCACGACCTGCCTTAGGTCTTTCCGCAGACTTGGTAGGTAGTCGACCATAGCAGAAATCGAAATATGATGAAAAATGACAACATAATAATAATAATAATAACAATAAATCTACACTTTAAACAAAACATTCACGGCGTCTCGCACTTTTTTCTTCTATACCAATTTCTCTCGTTGGAACAACCCCAATTTTTGTTTATATATATATATATATATATATATATATATGCGTGTGTGTGTGTGTGTGTGTGTGTGTGTGTGTGTGTGTGTGTGTGTGCCGAAAAAGTAAGACCTGTCCACTAATCGGCCAATGTATGACCTAAAATATAATTTATAGAGCTAGCATCCATTTCGATGGCGATGTTAAATTTATTTGGGCACAACTGAAAGTCAATGGAAATACCGGTATTAAAATCATAAATTGACTTTCAGTAATAGTAAATAAAGTAAAAGCACTGCCTTCTTGAAATATTTTGCAACTAAAAAACAACGACAAAACCTAATTATTACCTGAAATATTTCCGCAAAACCAAATCTATAATAGAATAGGAAATAAATGTAACTTTTGCCAAAGCAAATATTTTAAGTGTCAGTTTCATTTCGTTCCATCAACTTCATAACATTTCTGTGAGCGATTATACAAGATATAATTTCGAGAGTCATCAAAATTTACCAAACTCAGTTTAGTTATTTTTAATTTTCAGAAATAAATACGGACAGAAATTAAAAAAATTAGGATCGTAAGATGTCCGCGTTATGACTTCTCGTCGGAATTTTTGTACTCGTCGGAATTCTCCTAATGTTCCACTTGTATGATGAAGGAGATGAGCAGAGCTATTTTCATAGTTGAAATGATTCCCTGATGAAGTTTCTCATGGTCCTTTTTTTAAATAATGTTCTCAAAACATTTTTGATAAAGGAAATTTTACTATCATTACACTATTGAAAAGTTAACTTGTAACAATAGTTTAGCGAAACGGAGGTAATTAATTTTATTAATTAATTATTAACTACAACTGGAAAATCTTTTAATTACGATTATAGATCTGAAGAAAATGTACTAAAATAAATTTTCCTTTATTCTCCGAATATGAGCGAAGGAAAAGAAAACAAAAGATAACAAATGGTATTTCTCTGTTGTTATTTTAAACTTGAGAGAGAGAGAGAGAGAGAGAGAGAGAGAGAGAGAGAGATTGTTATTTCTGCTGAACATTAGAAATCTGAAACATAAAACTAACCACATGGCACTAGATAAATATTACTTTTTATTATTGTATTCAAAGACATTGTCTTAGATCGCGTGAATTGTAAAGAGAATTGAGATAACAAATATCTAATTCCGAGTTGAAAACTGGATAAGTAATTTAGAGAAGAGACATTTAGCTTGACATCAAGCAGAAAGGAAAAATAAAGCAGATAACAAGAATTTTTTTCCGTCAGCTGAAGTGTCTGTGACTCGGAAATGGACATTAAAAACGCAGACCCTTGTCAACTTGTTTTGGGCAAAGCAAGTCCAAAAAGGTTAATAGTGATTGATTAAAAAAATCCCCAAAATTGTTTTTTTTTTTTTTTTAATCATATCACCTCAAGCAAGGCGGTAACGCCACTGATGCGCAGGGGGCTACGTAAGGGTAAAAAGAATGGAAAAGAGAAAGCCGGAAACCACATCCTAAACAGGAAACAAGGGATGAGCCTCTACACCTGTTCAATAGATGTGGGTGGAGTGTGAACCGGGCGATAGTTTAGTCTATCTACTCCAATTAAATTCGTGAGAAAGAAAATTTGCAGGTTAAGTCCAGCCCAGAAAAGGGGTATGGGAAGATGACGTCATAAGACTGATAGGAATCTCATTGGTCCTGTGAACCAGCGCCCGAAAGGGGGAGACAACCAACAGTTGATGTCATGGAAATAAGACTAATCCCATTGGGTAAACCAAAGGCAACAACGAGTAGCAGCTAACCTCAGCATTCTATTGGTTGCCGAGATGAGGGGTTAGACACCCAGCGTCCGTCAGCCCCACACCATGGCATGAGCATAAATACAGGGTCCTGAGGGATCAAAATGAGTCGGAGTTTGAGTTCGAATCAGTGGCGGTTCGAGGCAGTTCGCAGTTAGTTGGAGTTACCGGCCTAGAAATGTAACGACGAAGATAGATGCCATGCTGTTGGTCGCCAACCGTAGAGAGGCCTGATGCCGGGCAACCGGAGTTAAAGACAGGCAAGAAGAGAATTTGCAGACAAAGTTTTGAGATCGCCAACTGAATGCAGTTTCCAGTTGAAGTTGAAGTTGAGTTGCAGTTCGAGTGGCAGAGAGTTTGAATTCCCGGTCCAGAGACGTAATGACAAAGAGATAATTGCCACGCAGTTGCGTGCCAACCAAAGAAAATCGCCGCCTGCCAAAGACAGTTCCCAGCTGAAGAAGCAAAGATTCAGAGAGATAATTGCCACATCGTTGGGTGCGGACCGTAGAGAAGCCTGTCGCCAATTAATCAACCAGAGTTAAAAGACAGACACGAAGAGACTTTGCAGACAAAGTTTGAAATTGCCAAATGAAGAGAGTTTTTGGTGAGAGTGATCCAACCCGGAACCATAAATCCACCTCGATTCCGTTTCCAAAGACGAAGCGCGCCAACCTTCCCATAACCCAGCACTTCGGCAATTTCCGCAACATTCAGGAAAACAAGAATCAAGTTGACCAGACTTACGACGAACTTAGAACTCTGTTCGGAGCAGCGAGCTGCGGCTACCCAGATTTCTCGTTTATTGCTTAGGAGAATAATTCGATTTACTTAAGAGACTTCCGTTCCGTTAGCAGCTTGAAAGAAGCAGGGATTGGGAATTATCCAAAAGACTATTGTGTGAATTACTTTCTGTATATAAAGACGTTATTTTACAACACTTCAGACGTCGGTCCACTTATTTTTGTTGATGCTATATTTCTTTCTTCTATTACTCAATTGTGTGTACGCTTCCCGGTTTGGTTTAGTTCTGCAGAGAGACAGCTAGTGGAAAACTCATGTGACTTTATATTTAGGATCATACTGTTAAAACCAAGGTACATCTTCAGTTAAATCTCGTCTCAGAAAGTCTTCAGAATTTTGATTCCATTTGTTTAAAATTCTTGTTGAAAGCTCTGCTCTTGTCTGGTGCTGATCTCGGCGCCTAAAACGAGTAAAATGTTTTTCTTGAATTTAATTTCTCAATTTAATGAGAACGGGCTGAAACAAATAACGGTGTTAGCACTTATTTCTATCGCTTCCTCTCCATTAAATATCGAATAAAATCTTTTTTTTCTCGCAAATTGATGTTGAAGTTCTGAAAATATGATCGTCATGTTCAATTCCGTCACGTCCTTCAAAATATTCTCCGTTTGTAAATTGTTGATTTTGTCGAGCAATTATGACCAAAAAACATTTTGCCAAGCAGCAATAGAGACCAGAGTTTTAGAAGCTGGGTTAATCGTAAACTGAATATAATTTTTGTTTGTTTTCAATCTTAACATGTTGCATGTTGCTTTAAGAGGATATTTTTAAGCTTTCTTAACCTTTAGTCAATTACCTCGAAGTACTTCTGACGCAATCGAGTCATAAACATTTAGACCAAATTTACTTTGCATAGTGTTCTTAAAACACGGGTTTATCAGGTAACTTTTTGAACACCTACCTTAGTGTTTGGATGTGCATTGTGATGCAGTGGATATCGGCTCGGAACGAGAAATCAGAAAGTCAAGTTCGAATTCCAGCTGAATTCCTTGCATTCACTTACACACAAATAACCTTGAGAAAGGTGTTAATCCATTTCTTCCCCCAGTTATGTGTTAAATAACAGGTCAGATTGGGTTCTATAGCAACCAGTCTACTGCAGAAAGTAATGGCAACCTACTGCGGGATAATTTTCTGCCCAGGCAGTCATGTCTCTTTCGAGACATGATGGCCTAAGCGTATTTCACGTATGGCACTTAACTGACTGACTGTCCTCGTGATTACTCGTTTCACTTTCTACTCAGTATTAATGCTTCAATTCTTAATTCTTCCACACCTTCTAACCCTTTTTTGTGTCGAGACATGATCGCCCAAGCGTGTATCACCTATGGCACTTAACTGAGTGATCTTAGAGTTTTGTAATTGAAAATGTTCTCTCTACAAAAGTCAACGGCTTGTATTTTTTGCCGTTCCTGTGGAATGCCAAGTATTAAATTCGGGGCATTTTTTATGTAAAGAGGAAGGAAAAGTGTCTGTGTTTATAGAAAGAGGTATGGTGATTTTCTAAGCGCAGCTTAGATGTGGCACAAGGCCGAAAGTAAGGGGCACCCAGTTAAGATCGAACTCAATACTCAATTGTAATGATTGCTACCAAATCAAACTTACTAACCATTACACCACCTTACCTTGAGGTGCCCTTTTATAAAATGAGGTATGCCTTCAATACCGTTTCATGGTTCAGCCAGAAGCAACCGCTATATATATATCGCGCATTCAGTAAAATGAATTAGAGCACTCTGGCTATTGGTCGCGTATAATGATAATATACACGCTAAAAGTCTGCCTCCTTCTACAGAATGCCCATAGCCCAGAGGTAGAATCGCTGACTGACGTCAATTCGGTCGGATTTCAATCCTGGGTTAAAAAGCAATCGGAGTCTAACTGTACTGATGAGCTGTGATACAGCGAAATAGATCTGTCTGCGGATGACTATATTTACGCTCTCACACCCTGCTTGAGCACTCTGGAAGAATGGTAGACTTTGAAAGACAGCTCTGGCGTGTACGCATCGCTCATTCACTAATGAATTAGCGCACTCTGGCTATTGGGCGCGTATAATGATAATATACACGCTAAAAAGTCTGCCTTCTTCTACTGAACGCCCATAGCCCAGAGGTAGAATCGCCGACTGACGCCAATTCGGTCGGGTTTCAATCTTGGGTTAGAAAGCAATTGGAGTTTAACTGTACTGATGAGCTGTGATACAGCGAAACGGATCTGTCTGCGGATGACTATATATATATATATATCTCCTTAGCTATGTGTAGAAAAGGATGCAGATTTAGCTGTATAATTATCAGTTTTTATGCGTAAGTAAATCTGAATATGTGTTTACATTATACACATACACACTCAAGATATATATATATATATATATATATATATATATATATATATATATATATATATGGCTTTTCAGAATCCGGTTTATTCATCTTATTGACGTATCATCAGTTAATAAGGCAAACGCAGTCAGACCAGATAAACCTGTTTAATGAGTGCAGATATTTACCTTCCCTGAATGCATTGTTAGTCAGGTCAGTTTTCTCTCTTGGGTAAAAAGATCCCTACAACGACTTTATCTTGTTTTTGAAGAAATTCTAATCTACTTTAACGTAATCAGGTGATCTTCTGTATTCCAAAAACAATCCTGTCTTTAGATTTTTTTTCTGTTCAATATCCTTGCTCATAATTAATTCAAATAATTTCAGTACACATCCGGGTAAACTATGAAATTTGTTATATATATATATATATATATATATATATATATATATATATATATATATTATGCAACCCAGATTTCTACTATCTGGTGTCTTCAGGCGATTAACAATAACTAATTTTACCGTTTTTTTAAAAGCGCCCACTTAACGAAGATTTGTATGAACGCGCAATTTTTAAAATTAGAAGAAATTATAACTTAGTCATAATCTCTGCTTATTTATTCAGTAATTCATTTTTGTTTTGAAATAACATAATAGCTAACTTTTCTTCCTGGACAAATAGTTTTTAAACTGATCGATAAACAATTTCCAAAAAGCTTAGAACTAAACAAATTTTTTAATAGGAATACTGAACTGATTTATAGCTCTACTAGTAATTTAGAAAACTTCATAAACAAACAAAATGCCAGAAATTGAAATAGTATCGTACAAAACAAGGAATGTAACAAAAATAAATGTCCACTTCAAGGATTTTGTAATACAAAAGAAGCCAATTACAAAGCAAACGTCAGTCAGTCAGTTAAGTGCCATTCGCGATACACGATTTGGGCGATCATGTCTCGAAAGAGACATGACTGACTGGGCAGAAGATTATCCTGCAGTAGGTTGCCTTTGCTTTCTGCGGTAGACTGGTTGCCGACCAAGGCTATAGAACCCAATCTGTTCTATTATTTAACCCATAACTTGAGGGAAGAGACGGATTAATACCTTTCCCAACGGTATTTGCGCGTAAGTGAATGCAAGGAATTCAACTGGAATTCGAACTCGGTTCCCTGATTTCTCGTTCCGCAAAGCAAACGTACATGACTTAAATGGTCAAAGCAAAACATATTTGAGATCAACCAAAGATACTTTTAAGACCAGATGTTTTAATCACAGGTCTACATTTGAACTAGAAAACTAAAAATTATACAAAATTGTCTAGCCACGCGTAGAAATTGAAATTAAAATATGGAAAAGACATAACGTGGTAGTATATTGAAAACAGTCAAGCCTTACGATAGTGACAAAATATGTAGACTGTGCCAGAAAGAAATGTTAGCTATTATGTTATTCCCAAACAAAAATTAATTACAGAATGAAAGAACAGAAATTATGACTAAGTGTAACTATACCAAAAAATACCTATTATTATCATACAAGCATGGATGAAAAATTTATAACTTCTAATTTTGAAAACTGCACATTCATAAAAAAATTCCCATTATGTAAGCGTTCTAAAAAACGGTAGAATCCCTTATTATAAATTGCCTAAAGACGCCAGACGGTAGAAATCTGGTTTGCGTAATATAACTTGTTTACAAATGAAAAATACTCAAAATTTCTGCAATATAATTGTACTGAACACTTTTAATACATCTGTGTACTGGTCTAATTTAATTATGACCAAAAACTAAGTAATTAGATATACAGATCTGTTTCGTTGTATGACAGCTCATCAGTACAGTTATGTGTGTGCGTGTGTGTGTGTGTGTGTGTGTGTGTGTGTGTGTAATGATGTCAAATCCCTAGGATAACCCAAAAAGAACTTTTTATTATGAAATATTAAAGAGACACTTTCATGCAGAGAGCTCAATAAAAATAAATCATAGTTTACAGATATAGTTTATAACCGCTTTGATTATGTGTTGAGTTTTTCTTTATATATATATATATATATATATATATATATATATATATATGAATTTTCCGACAAGATGGATAGAATAAGTAAAGTACAGGTAGAAAAAAAGTGTCTTTAATCTAACATGTTTCACTCTAACAAACTTGTTTAGAGATTTTTTAAGACAAATTTTTTTTAAAGATCCAAGAGACAGTATGTTGATTGAGGTATGATTTCATTGGTCAGATATGTATCACGTGTAATAAAGCAATGGATGAATATTAAATGTAGAAGAGCAAACTTGTTTTTGTTTAATTGTGTTTGCCACCTGTAATAAAAACATTACATATTTATTATAAAAAAAATAAGTTAAACAAAATTAATGCATGTCAAGTGCATTTAAACTACGGACAAAATTACTCGTGACACATAGCTTGGTGTTGATTCTATAATTATTGAGTATATTTTCGGTCTACTTTCTTCTGATTGAATTTTGCATTGAACACGTTTTTATTGCATCATACCTTTGGGACTGGTTGCTTACAATCTTCTTCATCATATATATATATATATATATATATATATATATATATATATATATAATCATTTCACCCCGAGCAAGGCAGAAACGCCACTGATGTGCTGGGGGTTACATAAATGTAGAAAGATTAATTAGAAAAGAGTGAGGAGTACAAGCTAGTTAGAAAGGAACAATAGAAAGCTGAGAAAGCAGGTGCAATGACAGATACATGGGCGGAGAGAAAGTGAAGATTATACAGGGGAGGGGAGAGAGCTAGAGTCCAGTGGTTAGTAGGTGAGTATTAACTTTGCTTTTAAATTTCTGGAGGTCGTAGCCGTCAGGAAATCAAGAATACGGGAGTGAGTTCCACAGGCGGGAAGTGTGAGAGAGGAAGCTGCAGGAGTAGAATTGTCGTCTGCATTTGGCTAACCTGACTGTGAATGGATGGGACCCAGTTGCCAGTCTGGTTGCACGGGTAAACACCTGTTGAAGAGGCATCAGTGACTTAAGCTCATCCGAGCAGAAGCCATGAAAGTATTTATAGAAGAGACAGAGGGAGGCCACATTTCGACGATGGGAAAGTGGCTGCAGTCGAGTCGCCAGATCAGTACCTATCACATTACAGACTCTCCTTTGGAGCTTGTCAAGAACACTGAGGAGAACGGCAGGGGCACCTGACCATAAATGGTAGCAGTACTCCATGCACGGACGGATGGTGGACTTGTATACATGCAGGATGGATTCAGGTGGAAAAAACATCCTGGATCGACATAGTGACCCAATCTTCTTAGCAGTAGATTTTGCTATGGATTCAATATAGGTAAATTCCGATAGAGACGAACTCAAAAGAACTCAATGTTCAATTTATTTATTTAATTTCACGGAGTAATATAATATAGAAAAAAATTAGATATTCTACAATTTCATAGATAATACGCATTTCGCATGCAAACCTTGCTGATCGTCAGACCCAAATGATACAACAATTAACATTAAAAATAATCCAGAAAATAATTATACACAGATGCTCATGTGCCCATATCGAGAATAGACATTTGTAACAGTAATCTACAAAAAAAAAAAATTCCTCGCTCATTTAAAAAGTCCCAAAGAGGGAAAAAGAAAGAAAAATATTATAGAAAATTGATAAACGGAAAGAAGAGAAAGAAAAAGAAAAGAAAAGAAAAGGAGAACGAACAGTTTAAAGAGAAAGAAAGTTAAAGTTAACGTCTTAGATCGACACCAACGTCTGTTGCAATTCATCTGCTTTCTTAGAAAAATATGACATGTAAATTAACATTAACATTTAGTTTTAAATATAATGGGATATATATTACGGTAAAAAATAGATTGTAAATCATACTTTTTAATACAATTTAAAATATAACTACTAGTAGAATTATTTTATAAATATAGTTAAAATAATTAAAACTTATACAAGAAAATTATAAATAAAATATAGAAACATAGAATATAACTATGAAATTGTAGAATATCTAAAAATTTTCTAAATTATAGATATAATATAATATATAATACCTTCAGATATTGGAGGCCATGTACATTAAATCCAAACAACCCACACTTCATAAAATCACTTTTAAATCTGGTCATAACATATTACATTGCATTTGAATACATGATTCTGAGGTCATTTCGCGCTATCACGCGGTGTGACGTCATAGCATTTGCATTGCAAATTTGCGAACTGCGTTTGTTATTTTTGGTAACTATTGCCGTTGCCTAGCGGAGTATTATGTTAACACAAAATAAAATCGTCGGTGATGGTGGATGTTATTGTGTTACCGTCTTGGTGACCTCTCTGAAGATGAAGCTTAGAACCAAATTCATAAAAAATTATCCAAATTTTGGAGAATTTTGTCTTTATTTTCAACTGAAATTAAAACCAAAATACGACGTTTAGAACGGCTCATGATTAAACATAATAGACATTCATTGTCTCTTATATTTAACTATATATGTTTAGAAAATTATTTGCTGCCTCGATACACTTTATATATATATATATATATATATATATATATATATATATGTGTGTGTGTGTGTGTGTGTGTGTGTGTGTGTGTATAATGAAAGCTTCTGCAGAACTAACCACACTTTTCTCAAGTAGCGAATACAAGGTATACGATGGGCATTTAGTAGAAAATTATTCTGGCCTATTTCCAGTGAATAGGGAGAGACAAAAATTGGCCCCGATTAATCCCTCTGCACCTAGCTTCCATCCTGAGTTATGCATATCTCCCATCTTTTGATGCTGTTGTATAAACGTTTCTTGTGTAACGGCACAGGTTTGGAACTGCAGCTAAAACAACTGCACTTCGTAAATGTGTTTCACAATTCTCTTTTTCAAATGTAGCTTCATGGCAGAGCCGAAAATTAGGAGTTTTCAGGAGAATTAAGAGAAAGAATATCCAGGTCACAGTAGCATCCTACCGATAATACATAGTTCCGACCAGCTTTATGGACCATCCCTCGCATCGCAAATGGGTTTTGAGAGCTTCGCGTAATTTCAACAGCAGTTAAGTATCGTACATTCTAACTATTGTTGCTCTATGGGCCGAAAAGGTCAAAGAATTTGTTCTCCTTTTGTTCCCAGAGAATCACCTTGCTATCTCTGGCTTTTTAGAGAATCCATCTTTGTTCATTGTTTGGAGTCTGCTTTATCATATTATATCTTGCATAATTCAGTCAGTTAAAGGCCATACGTGATATGCGCTGGAACGATCATGTCTCGAAAGGGAATGACTGACTCGGTAGATGTTTTTCACCGTAGTAGGTTGCCATTATTTTCTGCGGTATACTGCTTGCCAACCAAGGCTATAGAACCCGATCTGTCCTGTTATTTAACCCATGTGACGGATTAATACCTTTACCAAGGGTATTTGCTCGTAAGTGAATGCAACGAATTTAACTGGCTCTCCGATTTCTCGACCCAAGTCGATATCCACTGCACCACAACGACCATCCTTGCGTAATTCAGTCAGTTAAGTGCCATACGTGATGCAGGTTTGGGCGATCATGTCTCGAAAGAGACATGAATGACTGGGCAGAAGATTGGCATTGCTTTCTGCGGTAGACTGGTTGCCAGCCAAGGCTATAGAACCCAATCTGTCCTTTTATTTAACCCATAACTGGAGAGAAGAGACGAATTAGTATCTCCCCTAAGGGTATTTTTGCGTAAGTGAATGCAAGGAATTACAACTGGAATTCGAACTCGGCAACCCGATTTGTCGTTCCGAGTCGATATCCACTGCACCACAACGCACATCCAACTACTACAAGAAGATTGATTAATTCGTACGATTTATCAAACTTTTTTCATGTCATTTGAATCTGAAAGATATATTTTTGGATTGGAAGAATAATTCTTTTTTCTATAATGATATTCATATGCATATGATATAATATGATATATTATATAATGATATTCATATGCATAATGATATTCATGATGATATAATGATATTCATATGCATAATGATATTCATGATGATATAATGATATTCATATGCATAATGATATTCATATGCAAGGGTATTTGCGGGTAAGTGAATGCAAGGAATTCAACTGGAATTCGAACTCAGCTCCCCGATTTCTCGTTCCGAATTGATATCCATTGCACCACAACGCGTAATTAGTCGAAAGAAAAAAAGACATTTTAGTTTTTTTCCTCACACATAACCGAATGTTCAAGGGAGTAAATTACAATGGTTTCCTTATAGTGTGAGCAGAGAAAAAAAATTCACACGGCTGTAACTTACCACATGTAGAGGATTCCATAGATGACTTTTCTAAAGGCTAACATTTAACTTGTGAATTCCCGAATGATTATCTAGCCGTCCCTTTAGATGACATTCCCTAATTGTTAGACAATTTTAACATCAATGGCCGACTGATATTGGGTACATCTGTACTGAACTTCGACTATTGGATGGAGATAATAATTAGTAAAAAGATAGGATGGGACATTTGGTTCATGAACTTCTGGCTTCTTCCAAAATGATGTGTGATGCGTAGACATTCAAAACTAGGACCCCAACAGCTTCTTTTCTCGCGCTTCCCGCCTGTGGAACTCCCTTCCACAAGTCTGCTTTCCCGACAGTTACAATCTCCAGGTGTTTAAATGTAGGGTCAATAGACACCTCCTATCACACTAACTCCCAACTATTCTCACAACACTCTCATCTACCCAACCCTCATTCTCGGTATCCTTACCCGCCTATCACCCACCCTCTGTCATTTCCTATATTTAATCAGCCTTTCTCCTCTCTACGTAGCCCCCTGCACAGTAGTGGCAGTGACATGCCTTGCTCGGGGTGAAACGCTTATAAAAAAAAAAAAAAAAAAAAAGGAGCTTAATCGCAACTCTGTACCCCACTGTGTGGGTAGTTTTACAAATATCAACCTAAACAGTAGAATTCTTACCACGGTTTTTAGCAGTAAGGGCGTTCGAACATAAAAGCATATATATAAAAGAAGAGTCGTATAAAGACAATGTTTTTTAGCTCGTCTCCTGGATTGATATGTGACTTCTTACTCGGGTCGGCTATCGCAGCTTCACGGATGAGCTCAACCAAGTAAAGGGTGATACCAAATACAGGTGCGTATTTAGTTCACTGTCTCCGTATTTTACGGTTGCAGCTGTCAGAGTCGAATGTGAATTGCTCTCCTATCTCCGTGAAGGAGAGTTAAAATAATGTGTTGAATGTTCTAAGATAGCAACAAACGATAAAAGAAAAAATTGAAAGATTATTCAGACGAACATTTCAGGAATATAAATATTGAGTCATTCGTTTCTATTTTTTGAAAAAAATGGAATCGAAATATAGATATATATCCTTTTAGAATGGCTAATTTTAAAGGGATTTTTCCCACAGAAAGAAAATACCACCACTACAAGTCAGTTAGTTAAGTGCCATGCGCTTTGGGCGATCATGTCTCGAAAGGAACATGACTGATTGAGCAGAAGAGTATCCCGCAGTAGGTTGCTATTGCTTTCTGCGGTAGAGTGGTTGCCAGCCAAGGCTATAGAACTCAATCTGTCCTGTTATTTAACCCATAACTGGAGAAAAGAGACGAATTAATATCTCCCCTAAGGGTATTTTTGCGTAAGTGAATGCAAGGAATTACAGCTGGAATTCGAACTCGGCAACCCGATTTGTCGTTCCGAGTCAATATCCACTGCACCACAACGCACACCCAACTACTACAAGAAGATTGATTAATTCGTACGATTTAACAAACTTTTTTCATGTCATTTGAATCTGAAAAATATATTTTTGGATTGGAAGAATAATTCTTTTTTCTATAATGATATTCATATGCTGATCTTACTATTTAACACTGTTAGGGCGCTCTCCACCTTTTAAGTATAATGAACTGTTCCAGGCACTATAAATGGTGGTAGTGTCGGGGGTTCGAGTGATTACGAGTCAGTCGTGTATTTCCGGTTGTAAACCGGAAGTGATAATTGCACTCTACAACGTACAGAGACGTACACATTAGTACCTTGTTTTCCTGTATTATACTAACCACTTTTGTAAATACCATTTCTTCCTTAATATATTTATTATTATATTTCTGTTGTTCGTTGTTATTACCTGCACAACTCAACAGTGGATCTCATCTTCGTCGCCACTGTTGATAGTCGGTGTCTTTGTGTTAACGTCCCTCTAAACTCTCTGAAGATGGCTCATGTGAGCCAAAAGCTTCGAACCAGCATAATAAAAAAATATCCAAATGTTGGACAATTCTGTCTTTCACCTGAAATTAAAGCCAAAATACGATGTTTAGAACGGCTAATGATTAAGCATAATTGACATTCATTGTCTGTTATATTTAACAATATATGGTGTGGCAGATAGATGTGAAATGACAGATACACTTGAATAGATAAATACAGACAAGCATGCATATGAATAAAATGATAGGTAGATAGATAGGAACAGATTAAAATAGATAGTTGATATTCTAAGCTCTGCTTAGATGTTGCACTAAAAGGTAACCAGTGAGGATCGAACTCATTACCCAGCCGTAACAGGTTTCAACAAGACAAGCCTGCTAACCATTACACCACTCCGGGGTGCGCCGGAAGTGATAGATAGAAACAAGTTAAAATAGATTAATTTATTTGCATCGACAGATGTATAAAGAAATCGAAAAATAGGGACAGAAATTTAGACGGATAGTTTTATGGTAGTTATATGGTAGTTTACAGAATGATATATATATATATATATATATATATATATATATATATATATATATAGTGTGTGTGTGTGTGTGTCTGTATATATAAATGATTCTAGTCATATGTATCTATTTATATGTATCTAGCTAAACATATGTATATGTATAAATATCTATTTCTTTTCTACCGTTGGAGTAGATAGACAGAACTATCGCCCGGTTCACACTCCACCCACGTCTATTGAACAGGGGTAGAGGCTCATCCCTTGTTCCCTGTTTAGAACGTGGTTTCCGGCTTTCTCTTTTCCAATCTATTCACTCTTACGTAGCCCCCTGCACACCAGAGGCTTTACCGCCTTGTTCGGGGTGATATGAATAAAATATATATATAATCTTACATATGTCTGTGTAAATAACAAATTTACATATATCATTATTAAATATATATATATATATATCCTCGGAATGATCTGTTACGCTGCTTCACAGCTCATCAGTACGGTTAGACTCAGATTGCTTTTTAACCCAGGATTGAAACCCGACCGAATTGGCGTCAGTCGGCGATTCTACCACTGAGCTATGGGCGCTGCGCGGAAGATGCCGACCTTTTAGCGTGTATATTATCATTATACACGCCCAATAGCTGAGAGTGTTCTAATTCATAGCTGAATGAATGATGCGTAGATGCTGGAGTAGCTACTGTTTTTCAAAGTCTACCATTCTACCATCGTGCTCAGTCAGGGTGTGAGAGCGTATATATATCATTATGTTCATTATGTGTTTATGTTTTCAATCTATGCATGTATGTACGTACGTACGTACGTATCTATCTATCTATCTATCTATCTATCTATCTATCTATCTATACAGTCTGTTCATATCTATCTATCTATCTATCTATCTATCTATCTATCTATCTATCTATCTGTTGTGACTTCGTCACCAAGTTGTTGTGGTCCTTTTGGGGCCAGAAATAAATACAAAGACGGAATAGTGTTAAACAAAAATATTACAAAGACAGTAGTACAAACATATACCAATGAAAGATTTTTAGCGTGACCATTTAGTCTGACTGTCCGAGTTATCTGATAGAATAGAATCCGATCTCCCTCTCTGCGTATCTCACTTATTCTATAAAGCAGAACTGGTACTTATATACAGTTTGGACGAGTTCGTGTATCATGTGGGTAAAACCCATAAAACTTTCTTTATTTGATTCTTTAACATATAGAAAACCCCGATGTTTGTTCTCATGCATGATATTCTCTAAAACTTTCAAATACTATATTCTAAACATTAGAATAAAAACGATGGCAAACCTTATAGAAACCAACCAGTAATCTTTGTCGACATAGAAAAAATATCTTACGAAGAATGTTTAATTCTCAATAAATGATATTCATGAAAGTGTTGTTCGTACGTAGACATGTGCATATACGTCAGTATAGAAGTCTGATGACTTTTAACGTATGTATGTGAGTTTTGAGAGATCGTTATTTGTTTTGCATCCTTTTGTATATAGCTGTAATATAGGATATAATAATTCAATAGTTCCTCGCCAGCCATATTTTACTGGAGTAGATACACAGGCATGTGTAGTTTCACATTGGCCTGAGAACTGATCCCGGTTGAATTTATTTGTACGATGTTGACCAGAAGCATTAATTTATTTTTTATCGAGAAATATCGTAACTTATCTCACAATGTGCTGACCTTGTTTAGAAAATGTTATGAACAAGGGTAGAAATAACGAATATATATTAACAAGAAATAACAATACAAACTGTGGATGGTGTTCAAAAAGGTTTTTCTTTTATTTTCGCGTAGAATTCGTTTCTTCAGTATCTTATGGGCAACCGATGGCCAAAAGATTTTTTTTTTTTTGGTCCTCCGCGTAGAAACCGTTTCTTCAATATCTCCGTCGCCACTGTTATGGGCAACCGATGGCCAAAAGGATTTTTTTTTGGTCCTCCGCGTAGAATCCGTTTCTTCAATATCTTCGTCGCCACTGTTATGGGCCACCGATGGCCAAAAGGTTTGTTTTTTTTTGGGTCCTCCGCGTAGAATCCGTTTCTTCAATATCTTCGTCGCCATTGTTATGGGCCACCGATGGCCAAAAGGTTTTTTTTTTGGTCCTCCGCGTAGAATCCGTTTCTTCAATATCTTCGTCGTCACTGTTATGAACCAGGTTAAGGTCTGAAAAGAACAACACGCCCACAACAGTAGAAATAACAAATATATATTAACAAGAAATAACAATACAAAATGTGGAAGGTGTTAGTATGACTGTCAGTCTGGTTTGGAGTGAACCAACTCGACCCTCTCTCTCTTGAGAGGCATAGTATATATAGTGTTAGGAATATTTCACTCTCGAGTTACCGTTAACGACCCATGACAGAAAATAAAACATCGCTATAACTACATCTACCTACCCTGATAATGACTTAAGAAATTAGAAAACTTGGACTATATTGTTGATCTATACTTCTGAGATGAGGTAGTATTCACATTATTAATATTGTTCGGACTGTTGTCCTCATCTTTACTGCCATATTCACGACGTTTCGGCCGATGTACGCTTATTTTTCCAGAGCTCATATTGCAAATCTTTAAAGCTAGTGATTTTCTCTCACTCCACCCACGTCTATTGAACAGGTTAAGAGGCTCATCCCTTGTTCCCTGTTTAGGATGTGGTTTCCGGCTTTCTCTTTTCCAATTTTTTCACTATTACGTAGCCCCCTGCACATCAGTGGCGTTACCGCCTTGCTCGGGGCGATACGATTAAAAAAAAATCCGTATTATTTGTTCCCATGTTGTATTCATTTCTATGTTTGGCCGGTTTAGGAGACTTTTGTGACCTAGCATATGCGCTGATTCCTTAAATTTTCGTGATTTCCAGTAGCATTCTCTATCTATTATTTTAAATTCATCCCAATGACTTACAGGAGTACAGGAGTTGAGTTAAAGGGAGATAACTACATGACATTCGGAAGTTGCGTGGCATATGGAACGAGAATGATATACCCATGTGATTGAAATAAAGTTTTCGGTTCGAAATTCTAAGCACCTGAAGAAGGCAGGAGCGATAATCGACCGAAACGCCGTGATCATTCCATTTATGATAAGAACAACAATCCGAACCGTGTAAATAATTTTGGACCATATTATTTTAAATTTTACTTCCGAAATTAACTTTGTAGAATTTTTGCCTTAATTTCCTTCTTATTTTGAAAGGATCATTCGTAATTTGGAAAATACGATCATTAAAATTAATTGTCATGAAATATCTGCAGTTTACAATAAAATTTTCATTAAATAACATTTGATGCTTAAATACGTACAATTTCGATACCTATATTTTTGTGTAGATATATGCATTGACAATAATGATATATATATATATATATATATATATATATATATATATGTATACGCCAAACAAAAAACAGAACGAAAACGCCAAAGATTTGACATGCATAAATATGCTCCTTATAAGCCATCAACACCTGCTTAGAGACTGTAACCGTCTTTAATGGGTGAGGGCTATCAAATGTGTGCAAGCTTTATTGTTATTGATTACATAAGCTGAACAGACATTCCTTTATTAATGCCCAATAATGATCACCAAAACTATTCCTAGGTGCAGGGTTCATAACCGTGTAATACGGACGATAGTGCATTAAAAAATATGGCGGAGAAGTAAATACGCATTTTTAATAGCAGGTCGCAACGGTCTGCGGAGTTTATTGTAATTTAAAGAAAGTAAAGCCAAACACAGACAATTCGTCTCCGTCAAACGCAAACTGAATAATAATAATAGAATTATAATCATCGGTTAAAATATCATTTTCACTAAAATGTTTTATATTGATAGAGTGAATGAGAAGCAGACGTTCTTACTTCAATTGACACTCGCATGCGCATGCGCATGCGCGGACGACTGCAGATGCGTACGCTCGCAGCTACAAAAAAAAACGCTCTGAAATGCATAGATATGTAAACCCATCACAGACAACGATATTGACAAACTAGCTCAAGACATGGCGGCTGCGATGGGTTCGTTTTAATGGAACAACGAATAAACATCGTCCGTAGTTCGTAATGAATACGTATGTATCTGAACGGAAAAAAATAAGTCAAACTATGTAAGTCAGGAAAGAAACTGGAGTTCATGTCATAAACAAAAGGCAGCAATGAAAGTGAAACGGTTGCCATTTACGAAAACAAAAAAACAAAACAAAAAAAAAATGAAGGGTTTAAGTCGTTTTTATTTCATTTTAACAGGCAACGAATGGCGTAAAACATTCAGATGTAAAACAAGTAAATGAACGAGATGTCTACAAAAAGTGATAATAAAATAGGCGACATTCAAAAAATATTTTGGGACATCTTGGTGACCCTTACGCAGTGTGTTTAGAACACGTGAACAGACACACACACACACACACACACACACACATATATATATATATATATATATGTGATAAAATACAATTTTAAGGTATGCTATATACATGAGTTAAACTACTGAATAATCAGGAATAGATTGTATGCAAATACAAAAGTACAAAAGTAGATTTGAAGCCAACATCCTGACAACTGCCTCTGGATGTTGACCAATGTCAACTTAAATATATATATATATATATATATATATATATATATATATATATATATACGTACATACTACCGGCCATAATTATTAGGCCACTCCAGTTTTTTTTTTAAAGAAATGACGTATTTCATACTATTTTTAGTATTTATTGCCAAGTGCATAATTCTAAATGAAAATAGAATGGTTCTTTTGTTCTTATTATTTTACAAAATTTTACAAGACAAGGAAGCAAAAATGAACTTGTCCGATTCACCCTAAATTTTCATTTTTTTATTGATGAAACTGCAATATGGGTAATTATAAATATTTATAAATTCATTTGATGCACATGTTATTGTGCAATATTAACAAAAGAACCATTCTATTTTCATTTAGAATTATGCACTTGACAATAAATACTAAAGATTAGTATGAAATACATCATTTTTTAAACCATTGGGGTGGCCTAATAATTATGACTGTTTGTGTGTGTGTGTGTGTGTGTGTGTGTGTGTGTGTGTGTGTGTGCGCACGCGCGTATATATATATATATATATATATATATATATACGCGCACACACACACACACACACACATATATATATATATATATATATATATATGTCTGTGTGTGTGTCTAGATAGCGCAGTTTTTTATCGGGTTTTGGTTTAGCGGTATATCAACATTTTATAGGTCATTTAATGCCAAAAACGTAAATCTTTTGTACACGATTATTTTGTACATAATTTAATACTTTCAAGGCAAACATTCGTTGTTTTGTTATATAGTATGTAGGTGATAAAATTTATTGATTTTAATTTTTCCATGGTAATATTTTTACAAAAAGGAATTTTTATACATTTTTATCGTTTTATTTATTGTCATTCTACTTTTAAAATATACTGTCTGCCATTCTACTATAAAAGAGTATTGTCGGTCATTCTACTATAAAATATGGGGTGGGTCATTCTACTATAAAAATGTATTGTTGATAATTCTACTATAAATATCAGTTGTCGGTAATTCTATTATAAAAATGTGTTGTCGGTCACTCTACCATATAAATTTATTGTCGGTCATTCTGCTATAAAAATGTATTGTCGGTCATTTCACTATGAAAATGTACTATCGGTCATTCGACTATAAAAATGATTGTCGGTCATTTCTGCTTAAATGTTTGTTGTCAGTCATTCTACTATAAAATATATTGTCTGTCATTCAATTATAAAAATGTTTTGTCGGTCATTCTACTTCAAAAATGTATTGTCGGTCTTTCTTTTATAAATATGTGTTGTCGGACATTCTACCCTAAAAATGAATTGTCAGTCAATTCTGCTTTAAAAATGTATTGTCAGTTATCCTTTTTTTTATAATCGTGTGGCCCCAAGCAAGGCATTTTACTGCTCCTGTTGTGCAGGGGGTTACATAGGAGGAATGTTATGAGAAAGCGTGACATGTTACAGAGAGTGTCAGGAAGAGAATATGAGAAGGAAGAGAATACTGATGAAAAGGGCTGAAAAAAATAGACATACAGGCAGATAAACAGACACACACACAAACATCTTGCCTTTCATATATATATATATATTATCGATTTTCGGCACTATTGTAAAAAACTGCAACCTTGAAACTTCTGAATATCGTTTCTTATGTCTTTGTCTATGAGTGTATCAAATTTGATTAAAATCAGACCAGTCCTTCTATAACCCGATTTTTTATATATTGGGTGTACCTCGATTTTTTATATATTGGGATGTATATCGATTTTCTATATTTATTGGGTGTACCTCGTCACAAAACCTAGCTAAGAACACTCGCATACGCTTATAGTACAACTGTGTAAATTTTCAAGAAAATCGGTTCAGCCGTTTCGGAGTCTACAGGTAACGGTCACAGACACACACACACACACACACACACACACACACACACACAGTATTTTTACTTCTAACGACATTTTTTTGTTAATTTTCATATTGTTTAACTTTTGAAGGCATCTTTCGAAATTCCAAATTTTCCGTTCTATCGAGTCACTTGAGTTTCTGGAAAAAGATTCCTAAGAATATATGCATCTTTGCCGGATCTACGTTCATGGGACACCACAGGGCAATAAAGCCACTAAGACAAAAAAGAAAAACATTTTTAATGAGCGAGAACAAAAAAAAGTATAGAAATTAAGCATTTAGAAAATAACTATTGACATTGCATGTGGTTTCCGGCTTTCTCTTTTCCAATCTTCTCACTTTGTTTTTTTTTTTTCGATTGGTGTAGATAGATCTATCTATCGCCCGGTTCACACTCCACCCACGTCTATTGAACGGGCGAAGAGGCTCATCCCTTGTTCCCTGTTTAGGATGTGGTTACCGGCTCTCTCTTTTCCAATCTTTACACTATTACACAGCCCCCTGCACATCAGTGGCGTTACCGCCTTGCACGGGGTGATACGATTAAAAAGAAAAATTTAAATTTAAAGTTCAAACCTGACTTGAAAGTCAAGAAACCGGAAGAGAGTTTTACATCCATTCTTCGTTGTATCTTCAATGAGTTACAACAGTGTTTTATTCATTCTGAGAATAGGTGTTCTTTTGTTGTCTTTTTCCTTAAATCTTCATCGTTGCTTATTCGTCGTATCCTTCTGTTGAATCACATTTCTGTTGTCCTCCAGTTTTCACGTCATGTATGTTGAGAAAATTTCAGTAGAAACAAAGAAAAGAGTACTGGATTGCCATGTAATGTCAGTTCTTCAATATGGCAGTGAATGTTGGACAATATCATCAAAGATGAAAGAAAAACTTAAAGCAACTGAAATGTGGTTCTACAAAAGGATGCTGTTGATATTATAGATCGAGCATGTGAGTAATGATGAGGTTTTGGAAAGGATGGAAAACGAAAAGGAAATTAATACTGAGTATCCTGGGACATGCAATGAGGAAGAAGGGCTTGGAGAATCTGATACTAACAGTCCAGATAGAAGGAGAAAGAGACAGGGGGAAAGCAATGGATAATATATTTGAAGGGCCTGAGCAGGTGGATGACAGAACGGGGGTTGCGTGGTGTAACAGGAGGAAGCGTTCTAAGAGCTAGGGATAGGAAGACGTGGAGAGCCATGATCGTCTACGTCCTGAAAGGACAAGGCACATAGAAGAAGAAGGTGAGAACATCAGGCATTCACTACCATATAGGAGGTTCTTCCTCTAAGCACTTTGATTAATTTTTGGAATGCCTTTTTCGCTAGGCAATGTGTGTTCGGATTACGGTGACGCATTTTCCATTCACAAAATAGAAAAACAAAACAAAAAAATATCAAGATTTATTCTTTGTTCGAATGAAAAGCAAGAATTACTTCTAAAAGAAAAGAACTTGCATTCGGCCCATTTCTGAAAGTCGTCTTGAATTTTAAATGAAATTGAAAGAGACATCGCTTCAGGAGAATATTTCTTGAGTGAGACATTCGTTTGCACCGAATTGACCCCGAATATTATATTTTGAACAATTATCTCGCGAGACTAGGAATTTGCTTTCACTTAGTACGGAATTCGAATATGAAATTAACACTTACTGACCAACCAAATTAACACCAGAGAATTCAACGGATGCTCTGTCTGTAACCGCCAGTAAGAACTAAACAAAACAAAAAGTCTAGCCAAATACGGTCGTCTTTCGTTCCCGAAGAGCTAACCTGGATACTGCGTATATATTAGTAACAACGCACGTGCGTTTGACAGAGTACGCTACAAAGATCTCATAGAGCTTCTCGGAAACCTTGGCATAATCGGGAAAAACATTAGAATAATCAAGAACCTATACTGGCAGCAGACCGTCTGGATAGGGACAGGAAATGACCTCAGCAGATATATAAAAATAGAAACGTGTGTGAGAGCTAAACTTCCCCGAAGATCCGGTTAGGTGAAACCTTGGTAGGTTCGTTGGCTCTTCAGGTTAGTTACTTACTTTGTTTGCTCTACTTGTGTATTGAGCGCTTTTTGTTTTAGGTTACTCGTCTTGGTTTTTTTTTTCTTTAGGCTACATGCTTTGACTGATGTTCAAGTGCTTAGCTCTTCTTTTTTTATTACCATTTTTCCCTTCCACGTATATACTCGAAGGGTTTTTCGAAACGAATATAGCGATGAGTTTACACACACACACACACACACACACATATATATATATATATATATATATATATATATATATATACTAGCAGTATAGCCCGGCGTTGCTTGGGTGTAATGAAAGCTTTAAAAACTAATCCATAGTCCTGGAGCTCAGACTCTTTGGACGTTGGCACGAAAGACTAAAAAGCAATAGTTATTTCCAGTTAAAGCGAAACCGTAGACAGAAAGAAAAATGAATGGATGTAAGTCAAATTTTGATTTCCTGGTATCGATATCAAATAAGTTTTTTTCGTCGTAAACTGAATTTTGAAGGCTAAATAAGTCCTCTGAGTAAATGGTATCATGGCTGAGACTAAGAACTACAATTTTACCTAATTAGAGCCAAACCTGAAGCAAAAAGTAAAATAAAAAACTGATTGGGATCAGACCCGGTATATATTATCGATTATCTGCACTATTGTAAGAACTGCAACCTTGAAACTTATGAATATCGTTTCTTATGTCTTTGTCTATGAGTATGAAATTTGATTAAAATCGGACCACTCCTTCTATAACTCGATTTTTTCGATTATCGATTTTCGATATTTATCGGGTGTACCACGACACAAAATCTACCTAAGAACACTCGCAGACGCTTATACTTTAGCGGGTATCTAATGTTATGTATTCTTTTTCCGTTAGTAGTGAAGGGTAATTGTATACCGTTGCAGGTTAACGAAATTTGGCCTATAAGTCATAAAATGATTATAAATCAAGAAAGGCAATTTGAGTATAAAATAACATTTATGTATATACACATATCAATTAATGTTTTTACAATTAAAGTAATGCTTGAAGGATAGGTCCAACGGAGGTTAAAGTGTTCATGACAAATAATAATGAGCTGAAAGAGATAAAAAGCTTAGGAATGTGGAAAGCAGATGTATATGAGGAATGTTCACTTTGAAGTTGCCACTTCTAAGGTCCATAAGTCAGTAAGTTGGTTTGTGAGGAATGTTTTTGAAGAGGTCACTCCTGAGGTCAGTAAGTACTTTTGAGACAGGTAGAAGAAAAGAGTCCAGCATAGTAGCCGCTCGACTTAAGTCAAGACACTGATTACTCTAGCCTTCTGTCTGACGATGCTTTTTGTCTCCGCTTTTTATATCCGCCTTTTGGATCAAACAGCTCGTTTTGAATTTCACGCTTGTATTTGATTCCGGGCTTCCCATTGGCTGGTAAATAAAATTCGCGTAGGCTCGCGAAATGGAAATTTGATATTTGATTAATTTTTATTTTTCAACCGGAACATCTGCGCGAACTCAGATGCGCACGACAAGTTTTGGTCATTTTCCTTTTTGTTGTGAGAGAGCAAACATCCGGTTCATCACTTTTGTTCGGTCGGTATCACCACAAGAGTAAAACTGTGTAAATTTTCAAGAAAATCGGTTCAGCCGTTTCGGAGTTTATAGGTAACGGACGCACACACACACACACACACACACACACACACACACACACACACACACACACACACACAGAGAGAGAGAGAGAGAGAGTTCTATTTAAAAATAAGTTTAGATTATTTACTTGACAATAAATACTAAAAAATAGAATGAAATAAATAATTTTTAAAAATAGGTTGGCCTAATAATTATAGCAGGTTATGTATATATAGAATTTATAACATATATATGTTATATCAATACAAATGTAGCCATTTTGTTTCGACACTATCTGTGTCTTACCAAATGATAATGTTTATTTCAAGTTGGCTACTTTTGTAGCGATATTATAACATAAATTCTAAATAAATATTATTCGCTCTACTTTGTATTGAACTCTTTTTTAAGAATAGTGTTTCTTTTGATACAGAATTTTATTCCATCCATACCCTCCTTATACACGTATATATGCACATATACAAATAAATACACAACGGCCTTTATTACAAGACAGAGGATTACTAGATTTTCTTTTTGTTGTTGAAATAATTTCACTTCAATAATTTCCTGACAGGTGAGACATGAAGTAACATAAATGAGGTTCTACAGAAAGATGCTGAGAATACCACCAACCAAACATGTGAGCAACGACAAAGTTTTAGAAAAAAAAAACAGACATCAGAAAGTGTCTGGTAAAAGTTCTGGCGTATATAAGGAGGAATTTTTTTTTATGATCGTGTCGCCCCAAGCAAGGTATTTTACTGTCACTGTTGAACAGGGGGTTACATAGGAGGAAATTTATGAGAAAGAAGGACAGGTTACAGGGGGTGATAAAAATGAGAATACTGATGAAAGTGGAGTGGACGGAGAAAGGAGCATGAGAGATAGGATGCAAGTTAGTGAGATAGAAGATGACTTTACATTTGAATTCTTGAAGATTGTAGCTGTCGAGAAAGCAAGTAAACGGAAGGGGATTCCACAGGCGGGAAGTGCGAGAGAAGAAGCTGTGGGAGTAGAATTTGCCGGTGACAAAGTGACTGAATCACAAAAACAGATTGAAGGCAAGATGGAAATGCATAACCTACCAAGAGAGCTTGAGTAAATAAATAGCGAAACGTGTTTCATGAGGAACAACAAAAATATAAAATCTATTAAGAGTTACAAAGGACAGGAGATTGTGGAGAGCTATGACTGTCGCGTCCTGAAAGGAAACGATACATAAAAGAAGAATTATTATTCTGCTCCCATTTTTAATCCTTCTTACTGATGCTGAGTTTTAGATTTTCATTTTCATTATTCTTATTTGATTCTACTCATATATGTGTCCTCATGTGGAGGTACGCCATCTTGGTACATCACTTAGGGTTCATAGACTCATCAATTTTGAAAGAAAACTTGTAAATTACAGAAAATACTTGCAAAAATATTGTAACCATATCCTACACCATATGTGCCTCTGTTTTTCATAGTTGCTGCCATAATCAATTCGACCATAGAATTAAAAAGGTTACAAATCTGTACTCATTTTTAACTCCTTGCTCTCCATTTCTTCAAACAGATTTACTTTTACTGAAAACTAAGAGTAATTCTCACTTCTTAATTTGTTTTTATATGCTGCATTAATAATCCCACTAGGATGCAAGGAATTACAGGGTGGGAACGAGAATGAGATTATTTTAGTGAGGATAACTGGGGAGAAAGGACAATGGAATCAGGAATATAGAAGATGGTGATTGGTGTTGTATGAATGAAAAAAAAAATAGATAACTTAATGCTTACATTTCATTTCAGATTAACCAAAACGAACGATCAGTGCACATCAGTCACGCAAACAAGCGCATGCGTACTAAACAAAGTAACGCACAATTGATTATAAAGTCGACGCATCACTTCATCTAACGGGATAAAGTTCGACATTTTTAGAATTTTTTTCTTACTTGCCCTCCCTACAAAAGAAAAATAAGAAATAAAATTATAAATTGAAAAGTAAAAACACACTCAACAAAGAATGAAAAAGAAAAAGTCCTGAAATCATGAAGGTAATAAAACGTACCATTCCATTTGGCTTGAGTCAGCACCATTCCTGGCTGAGTTGGCGGCAAAATTCTCAGGTGGTAACCTCGTGAAGAATTTCGGCTTTTGTTATAAAGAACGGTACAGAGGCGGAGGTGAGATGCTAGAAATGAAGCAGAATTTTTAAAGAAGAAAAATTATGTAAGTTTTTGAAAAAGATGTAAAGAACAAACAGAAAAAAAACTGTGATAGATAGATATGAACAGACTGAGATAGATAGATAGAAAAATAGATAGATAGATAGATAGATAGATAGATAGATAGATATGAACAGACTGAGATAGATAGATAGATAGATAGATAGATAGATAGATAGATAGATAGATAGATATTAATAGACTAAGATACATAGATAGATATGTATAGACTGAGATATATAGGAATGAACGGAGATAGATAGATATTAATATACTAAGATACATAGATAGATATGTATAGACTGAGATATATAGGAATGAACGGAGATAGATAGATAGATAGATAGATAGATAGATAGATAGATAGATAGATAGATAGATATTAATAGACTAAGATACATAGATATGAATAGACTGAGATATATAGGAATGAACGGAGATGAGATAGATAGATAGATAGATAGATAGATAGATAGATAGATATTAATAGACTAAGATACATAGATAGATATGAATAGACTGAGATATATAGGAATGAACGGAGGTAGATAGATAGATAGATAGATAGATAGATAGATAGAGAGATAGATATTAATATACTAAGATACATAGATAGATATGTATAGACTGAGATATATAGGAATGAACGGAGATAGATAGATAGATAGATAGATAGATAGATAGATAGATAGATAGATAGATAGATAGATAGATAATAAACAGAATGCGATAGATAAATAGTCAGAGAGAAAGATCGATATGAACAGACTGAGATTGCCTATATTTCTGAGATGAGAATATGTAATTATCTACATATATTGTTTAGGCTATGGACCATCTTTGTTGCTCTATTTATGACTTTTCGACGATTGTAAGCTTCATCTTTCTTCAGTTGATCGCAGAAAAAACGAGACTCGCACTTGTCTGAGAAAGAACTCAGTATAGCCGTTGTTGTATAAAACAAAAACTGCAGTCAGATATCTCCCAGGGGTTTGAGGCTTTCATCCACGGAAATACCAACCAAAAAAAAAAAAAAAAAAAAAAAAGAAAAAATGCAGAAAAATAAAAGAGAATACAACATGATCTGGATAAACTTTTCAGACAGGAATTCAATGCAACCAAGTGAAAACAGTAATCAACATTAGTCAACAGCCGAGTGCCTCTGAAGAATAAATGCTGAACAAGGGTTTAACTTCACAACAACCATCAAATGGATGTCATACTTGGACATCATAACCCGAATCAAGAAAATAGCCTTGAACATTTCTTAGACTCGGGCGGATGAGCTAAGATAGAAAAATACTAGAGAAAGCCAATTCGACTAAATCAAACCTCACGAAAGAGGAGAGGCTGGCAATCAAAACCCTACGGAGCAATGACATCATCATCATATTACCAGCTAAAAAAGGCAATGCGATTGTAGTGATGAACAAAACGAAATATGCAGAAAAACCGGATAACTTTATTAGAAATGTTAGCTATAATAAAGTAAAGAAAGACCCAACGTTAAAAAGAGAACGTCAACTGTCGCAGATCCTAATCAAGATCATGGATCCCGTCTCAACTAAGACATAAAGGGAGTTGTCTCAACGATACAGCAATCTACCTCACATATATGTTCTCCCAAAAATTCACAAAGACGGTATTCCACTCAGGTCAGTTTTCAGTTGATAAAGCTCTGTTACTACTCTCAGAGTTGCTTTCTTGTAGATATAATTGATCCCTTAATACAGATGTCCAAAACTGCGCTCACTCCATGGAATTGATTAAAGATTCATCCATCCAATCCGACCAGATAGACGTGGTGAGTTTTTTCCCTAAGGTACACACAGAGAAGGTACTATTGGTAATCAAGGAGAGTCTGGCCTTGAACCCATCCCTTGGTAAATGTACCAGTATACCAATAGATAACCTGAAGGAGATGCTGACTTTCTGTACACAAACAGTCAGTCAGTTAAGTGCCATACGTGTTACACGCTTTGGGCGATCATGTCTTGAATGCGACATGACTGACTTGGCAGAATGTTATTCCGCTGTAGGTTGCCATGACTTTCTGTGGTAGACTGGTTGCCAGCCAAGGTTATAGAACTCAATCTGGTCTGTCATTTAACCCATAATTGGAGAGAAGAGACGGATTAATACCTTTCCTAAGGGTTTTTATGCGTAAGTGAATGCAAAGAATTCAACTGGAATTCGAACTCGGCTCCCTGATTTCTCGTTCGGAGCTGATATCCAATGCACCACAACGCACATCCTGTACACAAACAACACACTTCGAAATCCAGTCATACATATATCGACAGACTAAAGGCTTAGCAATGGGCTTGCCATTCTCACCATAACATACACATGGAATACTGCAATGAGATGGCATTAGAATCCATTTCACTAAAGTTAAATCTATGGTTGAGGAACGTAGATGACACCTTCATACTCTGGCCACACCAGAAAGCGGTCCAGCTGCTATCTGACCATATGAACTTAATAAGATCATCGATACAGTTCACAATCGAGAAACAAAAGAACCATAAGCTAGCATTTCTAGATGTACTAATATCTCGAACAGAGCATGGGTTCAAGACATCCGTACATCGCAAACCAGCATTCACCGAACAATACCTCAACTTCAAATCCCACGACCCATACAGTGTAAAGAATGGGATCGTCCGCTGCTTAAAACATCAAGTAAAAGTCATAAGTGGCGACCCAGAGATATAAGAACAAAAAGTAGTACAATCTGTATCCTAAAACGTAACAATTGCTCTGGGTACATTACAACTTCAACAAACTGGAATAAAATAGTGTAAGAGAATAAAAACACGTAGAAAACTGCCTCGGTCTGCCTACCCTATGTGAAGTAATTATCTGAAAAATACAAAAGATCTATGGTCTATATAACATCAGGACGACCTTCAAAAGTGGTTAACATTTCGCACACGCCTCTTCCGACACCCTTAAAGAAGAACATCATTAAGTGGTGTGCGTATGGTATCCCATATAAAAAAAACGATCCACCCACTTAAGATAAAACTGCAAGAACACTATAAAGAGGAAAAGCAAAAATCAAGCGTACCTGAACACATAAGGACAAAACAAAGATCATCGCCACCTGTGGGATGAAGTTGAAATAAAATACAGAGAAAACCACTGGAAAATACGAAAACTTAAGGAATTAGTGCATATTCTAGGCTTCAAAACTCCTAAGTTGGCCAAGCATAGAAATGAATACAATATAGGAGCCTGTTATATTGAGTGTTAGAGAAAAACAATATATATGAGCACTGATAAAATATGGTTACTCAGGGTTATATCGCGGGAGTGATATAAACGACAAGGTAAATTCGAAGTGGAAAGATTTACACAACACGTAAAGAGTAAATAAATAACAGAGTTTATTGTACAAAAAATACAATTAACTGAGAGTTCAATAAATAGTAGGTCAAGACGGAATGGGAGCGGAAGTCGAATCGTCCCGTACTTCCTTACTTCTTAATCTCTTCGACGAGTCAACTGCCGAGGTGATAGGATGTTCCATTATAAAACAGAGACATTAGGTTTATAAGTCACATAAATTCATACACTGATATCCTCAAGGATACACCATCCAGTGGCTAAAACTTTTAGTTGAATCTAGTAACTTGATCCAAAGAGTTGGGATTTCAATACCCGGCTTTGATAGTTAAAGGGATAGAACTGATACTCAGACATCTGGAAGTGCCATGACACGTGGAACTAACCGGTTGAACAAAATAAATGGTTCGAAATTTCATTTTTTTTTTCCATACAAACTGTTTGCAAGATATGGCATTCTAGATAACATAGTATCGGATAATGGTACACAATTTCCTGCTCACGAATTCGAAGATTTTTGTAAAATGTTCTCCATGATTACTCCCCCGACGTATCACCCAAGATCAAACTGAATTGTGGGTACGTTTTGGAGAGCTTTAAGTAAAAAGAAGTCATTAAAAAGTGAGAGAAGAAGCACAACAAACATTATTAAGAGTTTACTCTATAACGTCAAATTCTAATACACGGTGAGGTGGTATCACCGGCAGAATGATTGTTCGCAAGAGAAATTAAATCAGTAAAAGTTGCCGTGTTCTTCAAGACGTAGGCGATCATGGACTTCCATTTGGCTTCTTTTTTTTTTGTCGCTTTCAAACTCCTTCTTTTTGGTATCTCTCCCAAACTCCGCTCCGTCATCTATATTCTCTAGACTATCTCACTGTCTCACGTTACTTTCTCCTGTCTTTCCTTCTATCAATCTTGTGGTTATTACATTCTCCAAGCCCTCTTTCCTCATTAAGTGTCCCATGAACCTCAGCTGTCTCTTCCTGATATTAAGTATAAGTTTTCTTCTCGTTTGTATCCTTTCCAACATTTCGTTGTTTCTCACATGTTCAGTTCATGATGCCCTCAGCATCCTTCTGTAGGATCACATTTCTGTTGCTTCGAACCTCTCCTTCATCCTTGAAGAGATTTTTCAACATTCACTGCCATATAGAACGACAAATATCTCATAGCAATGTAGCACTCTTTTCTTTGTTTCCAATGAGATTTTCCTGTCTCCCAGTACTTTGGTTAGCTTTAAAATGCGTCCTTGGCCATGCCAATGCGTCTTTGAATCTCAACGTCGCACTTCCCATCCTCTGTCAGCACACTTCCCATGTATTTAAATTTCTTAACTTGTTTTATTTTGGTTTCTCCGACTTGTATTTGGCATTTTGTGTCTTTTTTTCTTTTTTACTGATGAGCATACATTCAGTTTTCTTGAAGTTTATGCCTAATCCTTTCGTTCTTGCTTTCTCTTGCTACCTTCTGTAAGAGGTTCTGCATTTTCCTTTCCGTGTCTGATGTCAGCAAGTAGTTATTATTATTTTTAATAATTTCCCCCCAAGCAAGGCATTCCACTGCCATTATTGCGCAGGGGGTTAAATAGGAAAAGTGATGAGAAAGAGTGGTTAGTTATAGGAATTTCGGAAGGAGGGTGATAGACGGATGACGATACCGAGGATGGGGGTTGGGTAGATGGGAAGAGTGTTTGAGAGAACGGATGCGAGTTAGTGTGATAAGATGTCTCTAATGACCTTACATTTAAATTCCTGGAGATTGTAGCTGTCGGGAAAGCCAGTATATGGAAGGGAATTCAACAGGCGAAAAGTGCGAGAAAAGAAGCTATCAGAGTAGAAATTGCGGTTACATTTTATGTTTCACTGTAAAAAGTGGGACCTAGTTGCTAATCTATTATCTCGTTCAAATTCATGCCTAGGAGACACCAGTGATCTAAGTTCATCGGAGCAGAAGCCGTGAAAGTATTTATAGAAGAGGCACAGGGAAGCCTCATCACGCCGGTGAGAGAGTAACTGCAGCCGGGGTGCCAAGTCGGTATCGATCACATTACAGATTCTCCGTTGTATTTTGTCAAGAACCTCGAGGAGAATAGCAGGGGACCCGACCAGATGTGGCAGCAGTATACAATTCACGAGTGGATGGTAGATTTATATATGTGCAGGATAGACTCAGATGGGAAAAACTTCCGAGCCCTGCCAAGTCAAAAAAAAAAAAAATCGGATAAAAAAAAGAATTCTAAATTGTTCAGGATTGGCGAAAAGTGTTTTTCAGATTGTATAAATATAGAAAAGAAATGTGGGAAGACGACATGATAATATTACGTATTGAAAAGATGATATACATGCTAAAATGAAAAGAAAAATGCAAACATAAAAGACATTCTACTTCTATGTGCCTTGTTCCTTCAGGACGTAGGCGATCATGGTTCTCCACGTCTCCCTATCTCTTGTGGCTCTTAGTATGTTTGCTCCTGTTACTCCTGGCAACCCTCGTTCCGTCATCCACCTGATCAGGCCCTGCAAATATGTTATCCGCTGCCTTCCTCTGTCTCTCTTTCTATCTGTCCAGTCAGTATCAGGTTCTCCAAGCTCTCCTTCCTCATTGCATGTCCCAGGAACTTCAGTTGTCTCTTCCTGATGCTCAGTATTAATTTCCTTTTTGTTGCCATTCTTTCCAACACCTCATCGTTGCTTGCATGCTCAGTCCACGATATCTGCAGCATCCTTCTGTAGAACCATATTTCCGCTGCTTTAAGTTTTGTCCTCATTTTCGATGATATTGTCCAGCATTCACTGCCGTATTAAAGAACTGACATCACATAGAAATCCAGTACTCTTTTCTTTGTTTCTAGTGAAATTTTCCTGTGTGTTAGTACTTTACTCAGCTTCTGGAACGCGTCCTTCGTCATGCCAATTCGCGTTCGGATCTCTGTGTCGCACTTTCCATCTCCTGTTAGAATACTTCCTAGGTATTTAATTTTTTGTACTTGCTTGATTCTGGTATCACCCACCTGTATTTGGCATTTGGGGTTGCCCCTTTTGCTGATGACCATGTATTTCTTAAAGTTTATTTGTAGTCCTTTTTTGTCAGTCAGCGAAAAAAGAGTTTATCGGAAAAAGCCCAAAAGAATGGGAAAAAATTATGAAAGTGAAGTATGATATTTTTGATGTTCCTACACCTCAAAAATCCGTAGAACTTACAAATACTACTTCCAGAAAAAGGAAATGAACAGTAAAACTCAAGGGCAATCGTAATCGTAAAAGATACAAAATTAAGTACGTTGTCGAACTTATAGTGGGGAGGCGTTTTTGTGAAGAGAAGTCGTGAGTTGTTGCAGATTAACGGAATTTGGCCTCGTTGTAGATAGACCACTACAAGTCATAGAGAAAGGTTATAAACCAAGAAAAGCAAATTGAGTTTAGAAACAACATTTTATATATACACATATCAATTAAGGTTTTTACAATTAAAGTAATACTTGAAGTATAGGTCCAAGGGACGTTAAAATGTTCATGGCAATAAAATGCTGAAAAGAAAATTAATGCTTAGGTATGTGGGAGCGCTGTAAGTTAGGAATGTCTTTGATGTATCCTCTCCTTTGGTCAGTAAGTAGTTTTGAGACAGCGAAGAATAAGATAAGAGGGAAGGGAGGCGAGCATAGTACTTAGCTTGACTTCGGTCAAGGGAGATATTAATTACACTCGACTCTCTCGAGTCTGTCTGTGTGTGTCTGTCTGGCGATGCTTTCTGTATCGGCTTTTTATTTCGTCTTTTGAATCGCAGCAGCTCATTTGGGAATTCACACTTGTATTTGATTCTGGGCTTCCCATTGGCCGATAAATAACATTCGCGTGGGCTCGCGAACTGGAATTTAATATTTAATTAATTTTTAGCTTTCAACCAGAACATCTGCGTGGAGCCGGGGTGCGCACCGATGAGTTTTGGTCATTTTCTTTCTGGTCGTGAGAGTGCAAACATCCGGTCCCTCGCTTTGCTCGGTATGTATCACCACAAACTCCCCCAGAAAGTAGAGGGGCTGATAACTAATAAATGAAATATAAAATCGTGGATTACAATTGTGACAAAATGGACGCTTAAATAAATAAATGCAAGTGGCAAAAAAAAAAAAAAAGAAAAAAGAGAGTTGGTTGAGTCAGTCTTGGGAGCATTTCTTATAGACGTATAAGCGAGTGGCTAAGCAAAACTATATATCATAACCGAGTTATAACAATAATGAACAGATTGAGATACATAGGTGATTTTCTAAGCGCAGCTTAGACGCGCCACAAGGCCGAAAGTAAGGGACACCCAGTGAGGATCGAACTCACTACTCAGCTGTAATGATTCTAGTGAGACAAAACTTCTAACCATTACTCCACCTCGAGGTACCGAAACTGAGATAGATAGATAGATAGATAGATAGATAGATAGATAGATAGATAGATAGATAGATAGATAGATAGATCTGAACAGACCGAGATAGACAGATATATATGAATAGACTGACATAGATAAGAAACAGAATTATATATATATGTAGTCATCTGCAGACAGATCTATTTCGCTGTATCACAGCTCATCAGTACGGTTAGACATTCGATTTCTTTTAACCCAGGATTTTAGCGTCTGACATATCATACGCCAGTAACGAGAGTGCTCTAATTCATCACTGAATGAGCGATGCGTAGATGCTAGAGTAGCTAATGTTTTTTCAAAGTCTACCATTCTTCAAGAGTGCTCAATCGGGGTGTGAGAGCGTAAATAGATAGATAGATAGATAGATAGA
>JBBBDQ010000561.1:0-37500 GCA_037127315.1 Ascarosepion bandense
AACATTCACCACCTCCGGGACCACTATTAACTCGTTATCGTTAATATAATTTTTATATTTCTCCTGCATTTGCAGGTAATAGTCGGCATCTTTCTTAATTGGTGCCTTTACCCATACCGTCGGTGAGGGAGTCACCGCGGGCACGGCATCAGAAGTTGAGGGCTGGGGAGACAAAGCCATAGCTTGACTTGCCCCCCCTCACAAAACACAAAAATCCAACAAAAGTTCAAAACGCGCCACGAAGACAGAACAAAGACAGCAAAAAACAGGTACTCACAGGTAAACTTCGGGCAACAAAAACACGTAAATCCAACTTGCAATGTCAAAAAATACAAAAATGCTCTGTTTCGAACAACGGCTCGTCAGGGCTGAATTTATTTTGTATAAAATACAAAATTATGGCACAAGGCCTAAAAGGGGAGGGGGAGAGGTTGGTTCTCACTTAACTATCCTATACCTAGCTAAACACTATCACGACCCATTCACTCGTTACAATTTGCACAGTCACCAAAAGAACCCATCCATCTACTCCCAATCCTTCTTACACCACAATGCCAGAAACTTACAAGGGACACCTAAAAAGTGGGGAAATTAACCCATGACAATAAAAATGTATTTATGTACAATATAATATATACAATATAATGTAAAATATTTCATGAAAAATGAAATGATGGGAGGGGGATGAACCCAAAAATAAACTAAAAATACAACAAAATTTTTTTTTTCTTAATGAAAATAATAATCAATGTTAGTAAGAACCGTCCATCCCAGAAAACAGAGTGGCCGCTGTATTCCGCCAACCGGCGAAATCAAGAAGCACACTCGCTAAGGGAGTGGAGAGGGGGGTAAAAAATTAGCGGAATGGGACAATAAAAGGCTGAACCAGCCGAGATAAACGGAGACCAAAACAAACTGGGGAGGTTGGGAATCTCGACATGGATCATAACAAAAGAGAAAGCCGGGTACAGGCTAGGAACACATTCATTCACTTTAACTAGGTACACAAGAGAGAACTAGCTTAACCAGGGGAGGGTTCCAGAGGAATCCACCCCGATGTAACCAGCAGATCTAAAAGAGAAAATCAAGATTAGCCCCGTTCAAGCGAACCAGGCTCGCCACATTTACCCACCTTTTGCTAAAGTCTGTCGAAGTCAAACGTTTCCAATCAGTTCTAATCTTTATTTTGAGCTGATGCTCAAAATAACAGATCAGATCCTGATGTGAAAGGCGCCGACCTCGCAAGACTTCCTCCATTCGCGTCGTCCAAATCACCATTCGAGCCGTGGCTAGCAGCGACAGAAACACCATACGCTTCATCCCAGAGAACGGGGGCGACACATTATCACAGGCGAATGCACGATCAATGAGCACAAGCTCTCGCGGCTCGATACGAGCAGTCAACTCGCCGACCCGGTCCCATAGAGGGCGAACCCGCGAACAATGGTAGAAGGCGTGCGAAGCCGTTTCTTCCAAGCCAAGGTTGCAGCGTTCACAATCTGGCAAATCCGCCAGGCCCCATATGAAGGCCATGTCATTGAGAGGCAAGCGATTCCGAGCTAATCGCCAGGTGAGCGAAAACTCAGAGTTGTTGAGATAATCACTCCCTGGCGCCCAAGACCAGAACGAGCGAAACTCGTCCTCCGACAAGCGCAGCACATCACGTAGTGAATCCTTTGCGACGCCCTCCACTAACCCACGATAGAAGACTCTCCTAGGCCGTGAAAGGTCACTGGACCGTGGAATGGCCCGCAGGGCCGCCAGACATTCGAGGAGAAAACTCGATCGCTCTCGAGGCTTACGGCACCGCCTCAAGATGGGGGGAGTGATAGTAAGTCTAGGGAACATGTCCCTCACTATCCCCCTAAGCAATGAGTCTTCGGAAATCGCTCGCCTGAGAAAAACCAACCTCGACGCAACCTTATGGCCCATCAGGTATGGCATTCCCAGGCCCCCATGACACGGACGTTGGTAACAGACACGTTTGTCGACATAGTGTTTGCGTCCTCTCCATAAAATGGAGAATAGCAAACGCTCGATCGCCTTCTTATGCCGTTTACAAAGTGGAAGTACTGACAACTGGTAAAGGATAATGGGAAAGACGTATGTAGCACACGCCTCAGCCATACCCTTTAAGGACAAATTCCTTCGGCGCCAAATCTTGGCCGACGCGCCTACCTTTGCCAGTACTTCAGACCAATTTTTCTCCAACTGTAGGTCGGGCCCGAACCACACTCCAAGAATGCAGACCGGGCCGTCCGTCCAGTCGAAGGGCCCCGGGAGGGTCAGACCCTTCCAGGCGCCTAACCGCAAGCCGGACGACTTGTTGCGGTTAATCTTGGCCCCTGTCACCTGTTCGTACCGTTCAAGCGCCTTCTGTACCACCTCGATGTCCCTGCGGGAGGACACGAAAGTAGTGACGTCATCGGCGTACGCGGAAACCCTGGCTCGAGCACCACCAGGGACAGCGATTCCACGTAGGGCCGGACTGCACGCCCTGTCCCTTAGCCGGCGAAGGAGGGGCTCCAACGCCAAAGCATAAAGTAGGGGCGACAGTGGACAACCCTGTCGGACCGACCTAGACAGCGCCAGAACGCCCGACAACTTTCCGTTCACCTGTACCACAGCCGTCGGGGATTGATACAGGAGGCTAATCCAGCGGCGGAAGTTGGTTTCGAATCCAGCTGCCTGCAGGACAGCCGCCAGATACCGATGGTCAACCCTATCAAATGCCTTGGACTGATCTAAATGGATCAGCGCGGCTTCGTCGTCGTCTTTTATCCCCTCTATGATCGTGCGTATCAGATGCAGGTTGCTCTGAATTGTTCGGCCCTTCACAGCACAAGTCTGCTCAGGTCCCAACAGAGACTCGGCAACTAATTGCAAACGATTTTGCAAGATCTTGGCCAAAATCTTTAACTCTGTGTTTAGCAGAGTTATGGGCCGGTAACCCTCTAGCTCCCTCCCCACACCCTTGCCTTTTCTCAACAGCGTGATCACACCCCTGGTGAACCGTTTGGGGATGGACCCCTGCCGGAACCAGTTGTTGAACACGACAGTCAAAATCGGGACAAAGATGTGCGACAGCCTCAAGTACAATTCATAGGGCAAACCATCGAGACCCGGCGATTTGCCACTGCCGACCTTCTTCAGCGCCGCGTAGACTTCGCCCTCCGTAATCTCTCCCTCGCAGCTAGCTGCATCAGCCGGCAAAAGCCGGGGGAAGTCAGCCAAATAGCTGCGAAACTCCTCATCACGGAGACCGGGCTCCTTGGTAAACAGGATCTCGAAATGCCGCCGAAACGCCTCGCACATGTCGTCAGTCGACCGCAGAGTGTGTCCCTCCGGGTTGCGAACCTCTCGAATGTACCGGTCGCCTCCGCGGCGAATTTCTTCCTTGCGCAGTTCTGCGCCCATATTCACAGCTTCGGAAGACATCTTGCTTAACTTATGTCTAACTACCTGGCCCATGTAACGATCGCTATTCGACCGGTCCACGGCCTCCTTAGCTATGGCTATCTAGGGGATCCCCACCAGCCACCGCCCGGGAGTAGTTAGCTCTAAGTGTCTTCACCTTGTCAGCCTTATCTAGTTTGAGCCGAATGCTGAACTGAGTGGTGAAAGACCTAATACTATCCTTAAGGTTATCCCACCACTTATTCCCGATGACTCCCCCAGTTAACGCCCGCTGCACTAAGTTAATTAGCTGGCGCCGGAAGTCCCGCCTGTCCAGTAAGGACACGTTGAACTTCCAGTAACCAGCCATTCTAACCCTATTTTCTAAATTTACCCGGGCACAAACGAGTTTGTGGTCCGAGTAACCTAGCCAGTGGAACGTGGGACAATCTAAGAAATCTAGTTCGGCTTCACGAACTAACATTCTATCAAGGTAGCTAGCCACCTTGGTAGAAGGCCAACTATTAGCCCACGTCCACATTCTCCGCCCTTGTGATCGGCCCGGTATCTATCGACTAGACCGAAGTCCTCGATGAGATCGACCAAGCTACGATCACGTTCCTTCCCTCTAGCTCCCCGCCCTCTATCCAACTTGGGGTTCAGGATGGCATTCCAGTCCCCCACTAAGACGAGTCGCTTGGAATCCACCAGGAAGGGCTCCAACCGCCGAAAAAACGAGACGCGCTCCTCCTGGTCGTTGGGCGCATAAACCGCAACCAGACGAAACGCATTGCTTTTCACTGCAATATCGGCCACGATCAGCCGGCCCTCGGCACCGACATGGACAAGATCCACCTTCGCGTCCAGGGTACGCTTGACCAGCAAAGACACTCCTCTGGCCAGCCGGTTCCCATATGCTGAATAGACGACAAAGTCGTTAGACAGCACACAAGCATCGACCTTGCAAACAAAGTGAGTCTCTTGGATCGCGGCGACATCCACGCCGAAGGACAAGAGGTCCCGGAGCAGGCGGGCCGCCTTACTCCGATCCCTAAGGCCCTTCACGTTCATACTGGCTAACTTAATTGACATCGTTTAGACCTGAAAAGAGAAAGCAGAAAATTACTTCTGGTCACATACAGAGCGAAAATCTATGGGAGTAGGGACCCCGACGGATTGTCCAAGGTTTCCTGTACCAATATCGGACGTAATTCGTCCGTCCTGGACAATGCCGCCGACGTCCGTAGGGAATGTTAGCTTTACAGCCCTATATAAAGATGGGTGGAGGATGACGGGGACCCTCCCGGCACAGAAATGTGAAAGCCGCTGAAGATATTTTGTGCCCGTTTGGGCCATTTTTATGTTTGGAAAGGCCTCGACGGCCCCCTGCACAAATTCCCAGGCTTTTGTTCTGCTACCCCCGGTATTTCTGATTAAGGTCAGTACCCCGGGGGCCCCTGGGAAATTGGCAGGGTCCTCGATAGACTTTCCGTCTATGTTTTTTAATTTGAATAGAGGCCTTAGGAGGGCCTTCTTCTGAGAAGAAAGGTCCCTCTCTAAGGCCTGTCTGTCTATTTTGCAAACATCTCCTTTTGCGAAAATGTTCTTGTTTTTCTCCCGTTTCGGGGAGGGTTTTTCAGGATTCGGGGATGGAATCGGGGAGGGAATATCAGCTGCAGGGGAGGAAGTTTCTGATTGGGTGGAGGGTGTGGGAGGTGTGGGGGGAGGAGAAGTTATTTTTCTTATAGGGGAGGTGGACTTACTCCTCCCCTCAAGAGACACAGTTCTGGTGGGTGATGTAGGGGCGGATTGGGTTCTGGTACTTTCCTTTACCCTCTCCGCTCTGCCTCGTTCCTGCACTTCCTTCTTTCCCTTTTTTTGGGTCACCTCCTCATCCTCCTCCCGTCCTCTCTTCAACGATAAGGAACGGGGGGGGAGGCATTTCCACCTCCATTACTTCTTGTTGTTGCTGCTGCTGCTGCTCTCTCCGTTGACTTTGTTGTTGTTGCTTTTGCTGTTGTTGATGTTGTTGCTGCTTTGCCTCCCCTCGAGGCTTCTTTTTCTCGGGAGACGGGGTCTTGTCATGTTGCGGAGGAGGGGAAGCAACCTTCTTCCCCCTCCTAACCACCTCCGTCCATTCCCCGCTTTTCGGATCGGGTTTTTTATCCGGGGAACCTGTTGTTTTTGGCACCGACGGTGTTGCCGGTGTCACCTGGTTTTCCTCCGGTTTCCTTCCCGGACACATTTTGAATGTGTGTCCGGCCAGACCACACGCCCAGCAGTGCGGCTTCCTTCCCTCCACCACCACGAACAACTTTCTTCCTCTACAGAGCAAAATGTCTGGTACCTTCAAAAAATTTTCGCGGTCAACACCCACGCTAACACATATATCTTCCGTGGCCACACCGGCCTTGCTCGTTATCCTTGCGACCTCTTCAACCGCTCCGAATCGAGCGAAAAACGCTCCAATATGGTCACAATCAATGTCCACCGGCACTCCATGAACAATTATCTTTGTCTTTCGGGTACCCAGATACTCTGTCTGCATCTGGATACCCCCGGCCTCCAAGGCATTACCGGCCAAATTCTTTGCTTCCGTCTCCGTGCTCAATAGGACATCCCACATAGCACGGGACCTTCTTGCCAGTACGCAGGGTACAATATTTAGGGCCTTCAAAGCCTCTTCCATGTTCTCCCTGCTGACACTGATGAATTTTCGTGTTTTGACATCAGATGTCAGCAGGGAGATCGTCCTCGGTGCGATGACATTCACCACTTCCGGGACCACTATTAACTCATTTTCGGTGATGAATTCTTTATATTTCTCCTGCATTTGCAGGTAATATTTGTGGTCTTTTTTTACTGGTGCCTTTACCCATACTGTTGGTGAGGGAGTCACCGTGGGCACAGCGTCAGAAGTTGAGGGCTGGGGAGACAAAGCCATAGCTTGACTTGCCCCCCCTCACAAAAACAAAAATCCACAAAAAGTTCAACACGAGCGACGAAGACAGAACAAAGACAGCAAAAAACAGGTACTCACAATTAACTTCGGGCAACACGTAAATCCAACTTGCAATAGAAAAATACAAAATGCGAGGCGCGCTCTGTTTCGAACAACGGCTCGTCAGGGCTGTATTTATTTTTGTAAAAATACAAAAAATTATGGCACAAGGCCTAAAAGGGGAGGGGGAGAGGTTGGTTCTCGCTTAACTATCCTATACCTAGCTAAACACTATCACGACCCATCCACTCATTACAATTTGCACAGTCACCAAAAGAACCCATCCATCTACTCCCAATCCTTCGTACACCACAATGCCAGAAACTTACAAGGGACACCTAAAAAGTGGGGAAATTAACCCATGACAATAAAAATGTATTTATATACAATATAATATATACAATATAATGTAAAATATTTCATGAAAAATGAAATGATGGGAGGGGGATGAACCCAAAAATAAACTAAAATACAACAAATTTTTTTTAAATAAAATAATAATCAATGTTAGTAAGAACCGTCCATCCCAGAAAACAGAGTGGCCGCTGTATTCCGCCAAACGGCGAAATCAAGAAGCACACTCGCTAAGGGAGTGGAGAGGGGGTAAAAAATTAGCGGAAGGGACAATAAAAGGCTGAACCAGCCGAGATAAACGGAGACCAAAACAAACTGGGGAGATTGGGAATCTCGACATGGATCATAACAAAAGAGAAAGCCGGGTACAGGCTAGGAACACATTCATTCACTTTAACTAGGTACACAAGAGAGAACTAGCTTAACCAGGGGAGGGTTCCACAGGAATCCACCCCGATGTAACCAGCAGATCTAAAAGAGAAAATCAAGATTAGCCCCGTTCAAGCGAACCAGGCTCGCCACATTTACCCACCTTTTGCTAAAGTCTGTCGAAGTCAAACGTTTCCAATCAGTTCTAATCTTTATTTTGAGCTGATGCTCAAAATAACAGATCAGATCCTGATGTGAAAGACGCTGACCTCGCAAGACTTCCTCCATTCGCGTCGTCCAAATCACCATTCGAGCCGTGGCTAGCAGCGACAGAAACACCATACGCTTCATCCCAGAGAACGGGGGCGACACATTATCACAGGCGAATGCACGATCAATGAGCACAAGCTCTCGCGGCTCGATACGAGCAGTCAACTCGCCGACACCCGGTCCCATAGAGGGCGAACCCGCGAACAATGGTAGAAGGCGTGCGAAGCCGTTTCTTCCAAGCCAAGGTTGCAGCGTTCACAATCTGGCAAATCCGCCAGGCCCCATATGAAGGCCATGTCATTGAGAGGCAAGCGATTCCGAGCTAATCGCCAGGTGAGCGAAAACTCAGAGTTGTTGAGATAATCACTCCCTGGCGCCCAAGACCAGAACGAGCGAAACTCGTCCTCCGACAAGCGCAGCACATCACGTAGTGAATCCTTTGCGACGCCCTCCACTAACCCACGATAGAAGACTTTCCTAGGCCGTGAAAGGTCACTGGACCGTGGAATGGCCCGCAGGGCCGCCAGACATTCGAGGAGAAAACTCGATCGCTCTCGAGGCTTACGGCACCGCCTCAAGATGGGGGGAGTGATAGTAAGTCTAGGGAACATGTCCCTCACTATCCCCCTAAGCAATGAGTCTTCGGAAATCGCTCGCCTGAGAAAAACCAACCTTGACGCAACCTTATGGCCCATCAGGTATGGCATTCCCAGGCCCCCATGACACGGACGTTGGTAACAGACACGTTTGTCGACATAGTGTTTGCGTCCTCTCCATAAAATGGAGAATAGCAAACGCTCGATCGCCTTCTTATGCCGTTTACAAAGTGGAAGTACTGACAACTGGTAAAGGATGATGGGAAAGACGTATGTAGCACACGCCTCAGCCATACCCTTTAAGGACAACCTCCTTCGGCGCCAAATCTTGGCCGACGCGCCTACCTTTGCCAGTACTTCAGACCAATTTTTCTCCAACTGTAGGTCGGGCCCGAACCACACTCCAAGAATGCAGACCGGGCCGTCCGTCCAGTCGAAGGGCCCCGGGAGGGTCAGACCCTTCCAGGCGCCTAACCGCAAGCCGGACGACTTGTTGCGGTTAATCTTGGCCCCTGTCACCTGTTCGTACCGTTCAAGCGCCTTCTGTACCACCTCGATGTCCCTGCGGGAGGACACGAAAGTAGTGACGTCATCGGCGTACGCGGAAACCCTGGCTCGAGCACCACCAGGGACAGCGATTCCACGTAGGGCCGGACTGCACGCCCTGTCCCTTAGCCGGCGAAGGAGGGGCTCCAACGCCAAAGCATAAAGTAGGGGCGACAGTGGACAACCCTGTCGGACCGACCTAGACAGCGCCAGAACGCCCGACAACTTTCCGTTCACCTGTACCACAGCCGTCGGGGATTGATACAGGAGGCTAATCCAGCGGCGGAAGTTGGTTTCGAATCCAGCTGCCTGCAGGACAGCCGCCAGGTACCGATGGTCAACCCTATCAAATGCCTTGGACTGATCTAAATGGATCAGCGCGGCTTCGTCGTCGTCTTTTATCCCCTCTATGATCGTGCGTATCAGATGCAGGTTGCTCTGAATTGTTCGGCCCTTCACAGCACAAGTCTGCTCAGGTCCCAACAGAGACTCGGCAACTAATTGCAAACGATTTTGCAAGATCTTGGCCAAAATCTTTAACTCTGTGTTTAGCAGAGTTATGGGCCGGTAACCCTCTAGCTCCCTCCCCACATCCTTGCCTTTTCTCAACAGCGTGATCACACCCCTGGTGAACCGTTTGGGGATGGACCCCTGCCGGAACCAGTTGTTGAACACGACAGTCAAAATCGGGACAAAGATGTGCGACAGCCTCAAGTACAATTCATAGGGCAAACCATCGAGACCCGGCGATTTGCCTCTGCCGACCTTCTTCAGCGCCGCGTAGACTTCGCCCTCCGTAATCTCTCCCTCGCAGCTAGCTGCATCAGCCGGCAAAAGCCGGGGGAAGTCAGCCAAATAGCTGCGAAACTCCTCATCACGGAGACCAGGCTCCTTGGTAAACAGGATCTCGAAATGCCGCCGAAACGCCTCGCACATGTCGTCAGTCGACCGAAGAGTGTGTCCCTCCGGGTTGCGAACCTCTCGAATGTACCGGTCGCCTCCGCGGCGAATTTCTTCCTTGCGCAGTTCTGCGCCCATGTTCACAGCTTCGGAAGACATCTTGCTTAACTTATGTCTAACTACCTGGCCCATGTAACGATCGCTATTCGACCGGTCCACGGCCTCCTTAGCTATGGCTATCTCTAGGGGATCCCCACCAGCCACCGCCCGGGAGTAATTAGATCTAAGTGTCTTCACCTTGTCAGCCTTATCTAGTTTGAGCCGAATGCTGAACTGAGTGGTGAAAGACCTAATACTATCCTTAAGGTTATCCCACCACTTATTCCCGATGACTCCCCCAGTTAACGCCCGCTGCACTAAGTTAATTAGCTGGCGCCGGAAGTCCCGCCTGTCCAGTAAGGACACGTTGAACTTCCAGTAACCAGCCATTCTAACCCTATTTTCTAAATTTACCCGGGCACAAACGAGTTTGTGGTCCGAGTAACCTAGCCAGTGGAACGTGGGACAATCTAAGAAATCTAGCTCGGCTTCACGAACTAACATTCTATCAAGGTAGCTAGCCACCTTGGTAGAAGGCCAACTATTAGCCCACGTCCACATTCTCCCGCCCTTGTGATCGGCCCGGTATCTATCGACAAGACCGAAGTCCTCGATAAGATCGACCAAGCTACGATCACGTTCCTTCCCTCTAGCTCCCCGCCCTCTATCCAACTTGGGGTTCAGGATGGCATTCCAGTCCCCCACTAAGACGAGTCGCTTGGAATCCACCAGGAAGGGCCCCAACCGCCGAAAAAACGAGACGCGCTCCTCCTGGTCGTTGGGCGCATAAACCGCAACCAGACGAAACGCATTGCTTTTCACTGCAATATCGGCCACGATCAGCCGGCCCTCGGCACCGACATGGACAAGATCCACCTTCGCGTCCAGGGTACGCTTGACCAGCAAAGACACTCCTCTGGCCAGCCGGTTCCCATATGCTGAATAGACGACAAAGTCGTTAGACAGCACACAGGCATCGACCTTGCAAACAAAGTGAGTCTCTTGGATCGCGGCGACATCCACGCCGAAGGACAAGAGGTCCCGAAGCAGGCGGGCAGCCTTACTCCGATCCCTAAGGCCCTTCACGTTCATACTGGCTAACTTAATTGACATCATTTAGACCTGTAAAGAGAAAGCAGAAAATTACTTCTGGTCACATACAGAGCGAAAATCTATGGGAGTAGGGACCCCGACGGATTGTCCAAGGTTGCCCGTGCCAATATCGGACGTAATTCGTCCGTCCTGGACAATGCCGCCGACGTCCGTAGGGAAGGTTAGCTTTACAGCCCTATATAAAGATGGGTGGAGGATGACGGGGACCCTCCCGGCACAGAAATGTGAAAGCCGCTGAAGATATTTTGTGCCCGTTTGGGCCATTTTTATGTTTGGAAAGGCCTCGACGGCACCCTGCACAAATTCCCAGGCTTTTGTTCTGCTACCCCCGGTATTTCTGATCAAAGTCAGTACTCCGGGGGCGCCTGGGAAATTGGCAGGGTCCTCGATGGACTTTCCATCAATATTTTTAAATTTGAAGAGAGGCCTTAGGAGGGCCTTCTTCTGAGAAGAAAGGTCCCTCTCTAAGGCCTGTCTGTCTATCTTGCAAATGTCTTGTTTGCAAAAAATGTTCTTTTTTTGTTTTTCCCTTTTTGGGGAGGATTTATCTGGATTCGGGGAGGGATTATCAACAGTAGGGGAGAAAGTTTCTGATTGGGTGGAGGGTGTGGGAGGTGTGGGGGAAGGAGAAGGTATATGCCTTACTGGGGAGGCAGACTGACTCCTCCCCTCGACAAAAACAGTTCTATTCGGAGATGTAGGGGCGGATTGGGTTTTGGGGGCAACCGTCACTCGTTCCACTCTGCCGCGTTCTGCTACCTCTGTTTTTCCTTTTTTCTGGGATACCTCCTCATCCTCCTCCCGTCCTCTCTTCAAAGAAGAGGAGCGTGGAGGAGGCATTTCCACATCCATTTCTTGTTTCTGCGTCTGCTCTTGCTGCTGCTGCTTTTGCTCTTGTTGTTGTTGTTGTTTCTGCATTTCTTTTTGTTGCTGTTTTTGCTCCTGCTTCTGTTGTTGCTGCTGTTGATTAGCCTCTTTACGTGGCTTCTTTTTTTCAGGGGATGGTGATTTCTCCTGTTGAGGAGGAGGAGAAGCAACTTTCTTCCCCCTCCTGACCACCTCCGTCCATTCACCACTTTTTGCCTCGGTCTTTTTCTCCTGGGTAACTGTTGTTTTTGACACCGGCGGTGTTTCCGGTGTCACCTGCGTTTCTTCCTGTTTCCTTGCCGGACACATTTTGAATGTGTGTCCGGCCAGGTCCACACGCCCAAGCAGTGCGGCCTCCTCCCTTCTACCACAACAAACAGCTTTCTGCCACGGCACAGCAAAATATCGGGGACCTTCAGAAAGTTCGGCCTATCCACCGCTATGCTGACGTTTATGTCTTCCGTGGCCACACCTGCCTTACTTGTTATCCTTGCGACCTCCTCCACCGCTCCAAATCGAGCAAAAAACGCTCCAATATGGTCGCAAGCAATGTCTACAGGCACTCCATGAATAATTATCTTTGTTTTTCGAGTACCCAGATACTCCGTCTGCATCTGGATACCCTTGGCCTCCAGGGTATTCCCGGCCAAATTCTTCGCTTCCGTCTCTGTGCTTAATAAAACATCCCACATAGCACGGGACCTTCTCGCCAGTACGCAGGGTACAATATTTAAGGCTTTCAAAGCCTCTTCCATGTTCTCCCTGCTTACACTGATGAATTTCCGTGTTTTGACATCGGATGTAAGCAGGGAGATCGTCCTTGGTGCGATAACATTCACCACCTCCGGGACCACTATCAACTCGTTATCGTTAATATAATTTTTATATTTCTCCTGCATTTGCAGGTAATAGTCGGCATCTTTCTTAATTGGTGCCTTCACCCATACCGTCGGTGAGGGAGCCACCGCGGGCACGGCATCAGAAGTTGAGGGCTGGGGAGACAAAGCCATAGCTTGACTTGCCCCCCCTCACAAAATACAAAAATCCAACAAAAGTTCAAAACGCGCCACGAAGACAGAACAAGGACAGCAAAAAACAGGTACTCACAGTTAAACTTCGGGCAACAAAAACACGTAAATCCAACTTGCAATAAGTCAAAAAAATACAAAATGCTCTGTTTCGCACAACGGCTCGTCAGGGCACTATTTATTTTGTAAAATTTACAAAATTATGGCACAAGGCCTAAAAGGGGAGGGGGAGAGGTTGGTTCTCACTTAACTATCCTATACCTAGCTAAACACTATCACGACCCATTCACTCGTTACAATTTGCACAGTCACCAAAAGAACCCATCCATCTACTCCCAATCCTTCGTACACCACAATGCCAGAAACTTACAAGGGACACCTAAAAAGTGGGGAAATTAACCCGTGACAATAAAAATGTATTTATGTACAATATAATATATACAATATAATGTAAAATATTTAATGAAAATGAAATGATGGGAGGGGGATGAACCCAAAAATAAACTAAAAATACAACAAATTTTGAACTAAAATAATAATCAATGTTAGTAAGAACCGACCATCCCAGAAAAAAGAGTGGCCGCTGTATTCCGCCCAATGGCGAAATCAAGAAGCACACTCGCTAAGGGAGTGGGGAGGGGGGTAAAAAATTAGCGGAAAGGGACAATAAAACGCTGAACCAGCCGAGATAAAAAGAGACCAAAACAAACTGGGGAGGTTGGGAATCTCGGCATGGATTATAACAAAAGAGAAAGCCGGGTACAGGCTAGGAACACATTCATTCACTTTAACTAGGTACACAAGAGAGAACTAGCTTAACCAGGGGAGGGTTCCAGAGGAATCCACCCCGATGTAACCAGCAGATCTAAAAGAGAAAATCAAGATTAGCCCCGTTCAAACGAACCAGGCTCGCCACATTTACCCACCTTTTGCTAAAATCTGTCGAAGTCAAACGTTTCCAATCAGTTCTAATCTTTATTTTGAGCTGATGCTCAAAATAACAGATCAGATCCTGATGTGAAAGACGCTGACCTCGCAAGACTTCCTCCAATCGCGTCGTCCAAATCACCATTCGAGCCGTGGCTAGCAGCGACAGAAACACCATACGCTTCATCCCAGAGAACGGGGGCGACACATTATCACAGGCGAATGCACGATCAATGAGCACAAGCTCTCGCGGCTCGATGCGAGCAGTCAACTCGCCGACCCGGTCCCATAGAGGGCGAACCCGCGAACAATGGTAGAAGGCGTGCGAAGCCGTTTCTTCCAAGCCAAGGTTGCAGCGTTCACAATCTGGCAAATCCGCCAGGCCCCATATGAAGGCCATGTCATTGAGAGGCAAGCGATTCCGAGCTAATCGCCAGGTGAGCGAAAACTCAGAGTTGTTGAGATAATCACTCCCTGGCGCCCAAGACCAGAACGAGCGAAACTCGTCCTCCGACAAGCGCAGCACATCACGTAGTGAATCCTTTGCGACGCCCTCCACTAACCCACGATAGAAGACTCTCCTAGGCCGTGAAAGGTCACTGGACCGTGGAATGGCCCGCAGGGCCGCCAGACATTCGAGGAGAAAACTCGATCGCTCTCGAGGCTTACGGCACCGCCTCAAGATGGGGGGAGTGATAGTAAGTCTAGGGAACATGTCCCTCACTATCCCCCTAAGCAATGAGTCTTCGGAAATCGCTCGCCTGAGAAAAACCAACCTCGACGCAACCTTATGGCCCATCAGGTATGGCATTCCCAGGCCCCCATGACACGGACGTTGGTAACAGACACGTTTGTCGACATAGTGTTTGCGTCCTCTCCATAAAATGGAGAATAGCAAACGCTCGATCGCCTTCTTATGCCGTTTACAAAGTGGAAGTACTGACAACTGGTAAAGGATGATGGGAAAGACGTATGTAGCACACGCCTCAGCCATACCCTTTAAGGACAACCTCCTTCGGCGCCAAATCTTGGCCGACGCGCCTACCTTTGCCAGTACTTCAGACCAATTTTTCTCCAACTGTAGGTCGGGCCCGAACCACACTCCAAGAATGCAGACCGGGCCGTCCGTCCAGTCGAAGGGCCCCGGGAGGGTCAGACCCTTCCAGGCGCCTAACCGCAAGCCGGACGACTTGTTGCGGTTAATCTTGGCCCCTGTCACCTGTTCGTACCGTTCAAGCGCCTTCTGTACCACCTCGATGTCCCTGCGGGAGGACACGAAAGTAGTGACGTCATCGGCGTACGCGGAAACCCTGGCTCGAGCACCACCAGGGACAGCGATTCCACGTAGGGCCGGACTGCACGCCCTGTCCCTTAGCCGGCGAAGGAGGGGCTCCAACGCCAAAGCATAAAGTAGGGGCGACAGTGGACAACCCTGTCGGACCGACCTAGACAGCGCCAGAACGCCCGACAACTTTCCGTTCACCTGTACCACAGCCGTCGGGGATTGATACAGGAGGCTAATCCAGCGGCGGAAGTTGGTTTCGAATCCAGCTGCCTGCAGGACAGCCGCCAGATACCGATGGTCAACCCTATCAAATGCCTTGGACTGATCTAAATGGATCAGCGCGGCTTCGTCGTCGTCTTTTATCCCCTCTATGATCGTGCGTATCAGATGCAGGTTGCTCTGAATTGTTCGGCCCTTCACAGCACAAGTCTGCTCAGGTCCCAACAGAGACTCGGCAACTAATTGCAAACGATTTTGCAAGATCTTGGCCAAAATCTTTAACTCTGTGTTTAGCAGAGTTATGGGCCGGTAACCCTCTAGCTCCCTCCCCACACCCTTGCCTTTTCTCAACAGCGTGATCACACCCCTGGTGAACCGTTTGGGGATGGACCCCTGCCGGAACCAGTTGTTGAACACGACAGTCAAAATCGGGACAAAGATGTGCGACAGCCTCAAGTACAATTCATAGGGCAAACCATCGAGACCCGGCGATTTGCCACTGCCGACCTTCTTCAGCGCCGCGTAGACTTCGCCCTCCGTAATCTCTCCCTCGCAGCTAGCTGCATCAGCCGGCAAAAGCCGGGGAAGTCAGCCAAATAGCTGCGAAACTCCTCATCACGGAGACCGGGCTCCTTGGTAAACAGGATCTCGAAATGCCGCCGAAACGCCTCGCACATGTCGTCAGTCGACCGCAGAGTGTGTCCCTCCGGGTTGCGAACCTCTCGAATGTACCGGTCGCCTCCGCGGCGAATTTCTTCCTTGCGCAGTTCTGCGCCCATATTCACAGCTTCGGAAGACATCTTGCTTAACTTATGTCTAACTACCTGGCCCATGTAACGATCGCTATTCGACCGGTCCACGGCCTCCTTAGCTATGGCTATCTCTAGGGGATCCCCACCAGCCACCGCCCGGGAGTAGTTAGCTCTAAGTGTCTTCACCTTGTCAGCCTTATCTAGTTTGAGCCGAATGCTGAACTGAGTGGTGAAAGACCTAATACTATCCTTAAGGTTATCCCACCACTTATTCCCGATGACTCCCCCAGTTAACGCCCGCTGCACTAAGTTAATTAGCTGGCGCCGGAAGTCCCGCCTGTCCAGTAAGGACACGTTGAACTTCCAGTAACCAGCCATTCTAACCCTATTTTCTAAATTTACCCGGGCACAAACGAGTTTGTGGTCCGAGTAACCTAGCCAGTGGAACGTGGGACAATCTAAGAAATCTAGTTCGGCTTCACGAACTAACATTCTATCAAGGTAGCTAGCCACCTTGGTAGAAGGCCAACTATTAGCCCACGTCCACATTCTCCCGCCCTTGTGATCGGCCCGGTATCTATCGACTAGACCGAAGTCCTCGATGAGATCGACCAAGCTACGATCACGTTCCTTCCCTCTAGCTCCCCGCCCTCTATCCAACTTGGGGTTCAGGATGGCATTCCAGTCCCCCACTAAGACGAGTCGCTTGGAATCCACCAGGAAGGGCTCCAACCGCCGAAAAACGAGACGCGCTCCTCCTGGTCGTTGGGCGCATAAACCGCAACCAGACGAAACGCATTGCTTTTCACTGCAATATCGGCCACGATCAGCCGGCCCTCGGCACCGACATGGACAAGATCCACCTTCGCGTCCAGGGTACGCTTGACCAGCAAAGACACTCCTCTGGCCAGCCGGTTCCCATATGCTGAATAGACGACGAAGTCGTTAGACAGCACACAAGCATCGACCTTGCAAACAAAGTGAGTCTCTTGGATCGCGGCGACATCCACGCCGAAGGACAAGAGGTCCCGGAGCAGGCGGGCAGCCTTACTCCGATCCCTAAGGCCCTTCACGTTCATACTGGCTAACTTAATTGACATCGTTTAGACCTGAAAAGAGAAAGCAGAAAATTACTTCTGGTCACATACAGAGCGAAAATCTATGGGAGTAGGGACCCCGACGGATTGTCCAAGGTTGCCCGTGCCAATATCGGACGTAATTCGTCCGTCCTGGACAATGCCGCCGACGTCCGTAGGGAAGGTTAGCTTTACAGCCCTATATAAAGATGGGTGGAGGATGACGGGGACCCTCCCGGCACAGAAATGTGAAAGCCGCTGAAGATATTTTGTGCCCGTTTGGGCCATTTTTATGTTTGGAAAGGCCTCGACGGCACCCTGCACAAATTCCCAGGCTTTTGTTCTGCTACCCCCGGTATTTCTGATTAAGGTCAGTACCCCGGGGGCCCCTGGGAAATTGGCAGGGTCCTCGATGGACTTTCCATCAATATTTTTAAATTTGAAGAGAGGCCTTAGGAGGGCCTTCTTCTGAGAAGAAAGGTCCCTCTCTAAGGCCTGTCTGTCTATCTTGCAAATGTCTTGTTTGCAAAAAATGTTCTTTTTTTGTTTTTCCCTTTTTGGGGAGGATTTATCTGGATTCGGGGAGGGAATTATCAACAGTAGGGGAGAAAGTTTCTGATTGGGTGGAGGGTGTGGGAGGTGTGGGGGAAGGAGAAGGTATATGCCTTACTGGGGAGGCAGACTGACTCCTCCCCTCGACAAAAACAGTTCTATTCGGAGATGTAGGGGCGGATTGGGTTTTGGGGGCAACCGTCACTCGTTCCACTCTGCCGCGTTCTGCTACCTCTGTTTTTCCTTTTTTCTGGGATACCTCCTCATCCTCCTCCCGTCCTCTCTTCAAAGAAGAGGAGCGTGGAGGAGGCATTTCCACATCCATTTCTTGTTTCTGCGTCTGCTCTTGCTGCTGCTGCTTTTGCTCTTGTTGTTGTTGTTGTTTCTGCATTTCTTTTTGTTGCTGTTTTTGCTCCTGCTTCTGTTGTTGCTGCTGTTGATTAGCCTCTTTACGTGGCTTCTTTTTTTCAGGGGATGGTGATTTCTCCTGTTGAGGAGGAGGAGAAGCAACTTTCTTCCCCCTCCTGACCACCTCCGTCCATTCACCACTTTTTGCCTCGGTCTTTTTCTCCTGGGTAACTGTTGTTTTTGACACCGGCGGTGTTTCCGGTGTCACCTGCGTTTCTTCCTGTTTCCTTGCCGGACACATTTTGAATGTGTGTCCGGCCAGTCCACACGCCCAGCAGTGCGGCCTCCTCCCTTCTACCACAACAAACAGCTTTCTGCCACGGCACAGCAAAATATCGGGGACCTTCAGAAAGTTCGGCCTATCCACCGCTATGCTGACGTTTATGTCTTCCGTGGCCACACCTGCCTTACTTGTTATCCTTGCGACCTCCTCCACCGCTCCAAATCGAGCAAAAAACGCTCCAATATGGTCGCAAGCAATGTCTACAGGCACTCCATGAATAATTATCTTTGTTTTTCGAGTACCCAGATACTCCGTCTGCATCTGGATACCCTTGGCCTCCAGGGTATTCCCGGCCAAATTCTTCGCTTCCGTCTCTGTGCTTAATAAAACATCCCACATAGCACGGGACCTTCTCGCCAGTACGCAGGGTACAATATTTAAGGCTTTCAAAGCCTCTTCCATGTTCTCCCTGCTTACACTGATGAATTTCCGTGTTTTGACATCGGATGTAAGCAGGGAGATCGTCCCTTGGTGCGATAACATTCACCACCTCCGGGACCACTATCAACTCGTTATCGTTAATATAATTTTTATATTTCTCCTGCATTTGCAGGTAATAGTCGGCATCTTTCTTAATTGGTGCCTTCACCCATACCGTCGGTGAGGGAGCCACCGCGGGCACGGCATCAGAAGTTGAGGGCTGGGGAGACAAAGCCATAGCTTGACTTGCCCCCCCTCACAAAATACAAAAATCCAACAAAAGTTCAAAACGCGCCACGAAGACAGAACAAGGACAGCAAAAAACAGGTACTCACAGTTAAACTTCGGGCAACAAAAACACGTAAATCCAACTTGCAATAAGTCAAAAAAATACAAAATGCTCTGTTTCGCACAACGGCTCGTCAGGGCAAAGGCAGACCAAGGACTAATCAAATAAATAGACACCTATTAAAGACTAACCCATTCGGGGGAAGGGGTTGTTCGAGGAAAGACAAAAAAAAAAAAAAAAAAATATTGGGGGGGGGGGGGGTCACATTAAGGTCCGATAGTCTAAGCAAGAAACTTCATTTTGTGCATTCTACACTTATTTAATATTTCTGTTCTAGCGTTAATAAGTTTGTTGGCAGGTTCAAATTTAGCTATTGCTAGCTTCTCCTCGTCACATACCCTACAAAATTTATTGTTTTTATTATCGTTAGGGCACTTTTTTATTATTTCCCATTTCAGAATGGGATCCTTTTTAATTTTGGCTTTTATTTCCCATACATAGTTAGATAATGCTGTGCTATGCTTATATTTCTCGTTTTTGAAAGAAGTTTTATGGTTATAAAACCTACTTTTAAAATTATCATGTGTTGATCCTATGTATGTCTTGGGGCTTTTGTCATTTTCGTTAACATAAACTTTAACTTTATAAACTACGCTTGTCTGATTGCAATTACCTCTAATCGGGCAGTCCTTTTTAGTTCTACAATTACACTTATGTTTATTAACGTTATTATTACTAGGGGCCGTAATATTATCTTTTAATTTACTTTTGTTGATATTGTTAATGATTTTACCGATATTAGGTAAACAGGAATAGCTCAATTTAATAGTACACCTGTTAAATATTTTTTTAGATTCTGCTGGTTATTCGTGGTCTTTAAAAATTACTTGAGTAACATTTTAAGATTAGAATACGTACAGAGTCGGTTTTATTATTAATATATATATATATATATATATATATATAATTTCAAGCAAAGCGTGATTTCCACTGGTGCACAGGGCGTTACAGTGAGAGAAAACACAAGGTAAAAAGCATATCAAAGGAAAAATAAGAGATGGATGCGAATAAAGGAGATCAAAGATAGAAGATGGCAACTGATGTTGCATCTAAACTTTTGGAGATTGTAGTTATCAGGGAAGAAAGTAAACGGCAGAAAGTTCCTCAAATTAGAAGAAACTGTTCGGGTAAAAGCGATTACATTTAACTATTTCGACGGAAAAGGGTGGGACCTTCATGCCAATCTAGTAACATGAGTAACTACATGTGGTCAAGGCATGAGGGAAAAATCTCCTTTGGAGCAGATGTCATAAAAATACTTGTAGAAAAGAAAGAGGGAAGCCACATTACGTTGGTGAGAACGTGACTGAAAACGAGCTTCTAAATCAGATTCGATTGTATTACAGATCCTTCTTTGAATTTTGACGAGAAACTTTTTCTAACGTTGCTAGATTTAACGAAATCACGTCATCCTTTCCCTTTGTAACTGTTATGCGACCTACCCGTTGTATCAAAATGAACTCTTATCATGACTACAAATATAGGTAAACTTTCTCAAGTGAGCGTTCGGTTGAGTTGGTCTCCACTGAGCAGTCAGCCTGACATGTAATACTTTTACTCGTTTTTCGTTAATATATGTTTGTTTCACAAATACTTGAGTTGTGTTTTCTTCCGGACCTCTTCTGGCCCACAACACTGGCGACAAAGATGTTCAACGAACACACGCGGGGATCAGATAAGAAATAAACAAATTCTTTAAGCCAGTGTCCACAACACTGGCGACAAGGATACACAACGAACTCCACACGAAATTCGAAAGAAAGGAAAAATTATTTTAACCAGTGTCCACAACACTGGTTACGAAAATTTCGAAAAAAGAACTCTACGCGGGGAACCAGTCAGAAAGAAAGAAAGAAAGAAAGAAAAACATTATTTTAGCCAGTGTCCACAACACTGGCAACAAAGATGTTCAACGAACTCCACGCGGGGTCAGATAAGAAGTAAACAAAATCTTTAAGCCAGTGTCCACAACGCTGGCGACGAGGATACTTAACGAACTCCACGTGAACCAGAGAAATCTTTTTCAGCCAGGGTTTACAAGACTGACAAAAGGTCGGTTTCACAAAGAAGGAAAAAAAATGTTCTTTTTCTCTCCTCACTATCGCCAACACAACACTGGCGGAGAAGGATTTTAGAAAACGAACTTCGTGTGAAAATCAAAAAAGAGGAAAACTTTTTGTTGGCCAGTGTCCTCTACACTGACGAGCAAGAAAAATTAAGAATTCTCTTGGAGAACCTTTAATAAGACAAACGCGGAGGAACCAAAGTCAGGAGTTCAGGACAACTTGAACAAACAGGCTTTTTGGTGAAAAGAGAAAACAAAATTATTTCAATTTCACCTTTGTGCTAACAAGGTAGAAGTCCAGAATTTATTTTGTTTCTTTCGTTAAATAAAGAAGGAACATATTATTATTTTTTATCACTGCCAAAGTATAAACTTTATGTTCACTGTTGCCCAAAAGCTACTGTATGTGTCAATAACGCATTTAAAGAAAAAATGTGTTGTTTTTTTTTCTCTCCTCTTTTCCTCCAAGCGACATAAAGGTTTTTGTACAACTAAAAGTACACTAGATGCGTAAGTTTGAAATATAAACACGGAAGAATTTAAAACTACTATATTAGAAACGGTTAAATTCCAGTTTGAACAACAATAGAAAAACGAAAAGAAATAACTAGAACTACAGAAAAAGAACGAGGAAAGACAACTAGAACTACAGATATGACAGCAAAAAAAAACGAAGGACGACAACGAAAAAACGAAGAACGACAACTAAGAATCGAAGATAAACAACTAGAACTACAGGAAAAATAAAGAAAAACTACAGCAAAAACTACAGCAAAAGATCAAAGAAAAACATCTAGAATTACAGCAAAAGAACGAAAAACGACAATTAAGAATCACAGAAAAAACAAGTAGAATTACAACAAAAAAACAAAGAACAACAGAAATTAGAGCAAAAACAAAAACGAAGAAAGACTGCTAGAACAACAGAAAAGGTTTGAAGAATTACTGTTACGAACAGTGTCGAATAAGGGTCAAAATACGGAGAGCGAAACTACTTTTTCACAAAATGCTATTTGGAGTGCAATAGACAATTTCACTTATGCCGCAGACGATGATAAAACCTTCGCTTCATATTTCAGAAGGTATGAGGATCTATATGAAATAGATTGTGGAAAATGATCAGATGCTAAGAAGCTTCGCCTATTGCTAAGGGAATTAGGGACTACCGAACATAATAAATTCGTGGACTATATCGTACCTCGAAAAACTAGCGACTTGACTTTCGTTGAAGCTGTAAATCTTTTAACAGAATTATTTAGCACTAAGACTTCGTTGTTCCACAAAAGGTGGAAGGGCTTAAATCTAATCAAAAAGACAGCAAAGATTACTCGACATTCGTATCTGTAGTGAATAAACATGTTGACGATTTTAAGCTGGCCGAACTTAGCGCAGACAATTTAAAATGCTTAATATTTGTGCAGGGACATGTATTTACTAAAGATGCAGAAATTAGACGAAGAGTTCTAACCAGATTAGAAGGTGAGCCAAATTTATATTTATAAAATATAGCCGAAGACTGCCAAACATACCTAAGCGTCAAAAATGATTCTAGAGTCAGACGACGCGAATATACACGGAAAATACGTCAAAAATCACATTTTTCCTCTCCTTCAGAAACAAGTCAAACCAAAAAGGGAAATTATTTTCACTTTCCTCAAAAAAAGAAATATCAACCATTTAATAAGCAGAAAAAGTTACCGCCTAGCCCACGTTACCGGTGTGGAGGTCTTCATTGGTTTAAGGATTGCCCATATCGTTTTAAAACTTGTCTAAATTGTAATAAAGTTGGGTACAAGAATTCACATTGCAGAACGAATAAAGGTAGTAAAAGCCGGGTTAAATCCACAAAAACAGACAAACCAAACGTCAAAAATATAAGTACGTGCAAGTAGTAATACTGAATAAAAAAGACAAGTTACTATTAGACTCTGAGTCTGATTTATCAATAATCAACCTGCATACTTGGAAAAAGTTGAATAAACCAACTATGTTGAAGACCAACAAAATAGCTAGATTGGTGACAGGGGAAAAACTAAAATTTAAGGATGAAATTATTACGAACGTTACTTTTAACGGAACTACCGAAAAATTAAAAGTGTTCGTGTTAAAAAACACCGACACCTTATTTGGCACAGATTGGATCCAGCAGTTCAATCTTTGGAATTTACCGATCAACGCTTTTTTTCAGAAAATATAAAATCTGACGACCAAGGCAGAAAAACTCTAGAAGGAATTAAAAGGAACCTTCCCCAAAGTCTTTTCGACTGGCCTTGAGAGATGCAAAAAGATGTCAGCAAAGTCTGAACTAAAAGAGATAACTCAATAATTAATAAAAAAAAAAATGTAAACTGCTTTTCGCGTCGGTAGAGGAAAAATTGCCAACTTAACGAACAAAACAAGGAACAACCGCAATGGTGCCAAGAAAACAATACAGCCTAGAAAAAAAGTTTTCTACAAGATGTTTAGAAATAACACTTCTTTCGGGGAACCTGATCCAAGACTATCAAGTATCTCATAAAAGACATCCAAATTTATCAAGAAACAACTGTTGGGTGATACCAGTAGTACTCCTGAAGAAGTTATGGATACCAAATACGACACATTCGACATTCAGATACCCCAAGCAGCCCTAGAACCGCGACTATCTAAAAGTAAGCGGACGTTCACGGATCCTATCGTCATCAACCCAAAAAAGAGACGATATTGAGACTCCTGCGGAGGTAAAGGCTTGGAAGGAGGGTATTATGTGACCTACCGATTGTACCATAATGAACTCTTCTAATGACTATAAATATGGATAGACTGTCTCAAGTGGAAAGATAACACGGACTCGGATATAAGGTTGAAAAGTATATTCTCGGAAAAACGTAGTACAAAGGTAAATGTGGACTGAAGAGTACTTCCTCTCGCAGCGTCCTGACTCACTCATTCACTCTCTTTGTGGCTACTACTCAGTGACTCCTCACTCAGAGTTGCTAGCCATATTATAAAGGTGTGGAAGAGTCCATTTGTAGGTAGGTCACCACAATATATATATATATATATATATATATATATATATATATGTGTGTGTGTGTGCGTGTGTGCGTGCGTGCGTATATATATATATATATATATGCGCACATGTACATGTATATATACTAGTATATGTATATGTGTATATACTTGTCTGTCCATATGTGAGGATCTATATATTTGTATATGTGTGTGTATATCTCTTTTTCTCCATTTCATATTTGAATAACTTTACAATAATCTAAATATAATTTTTTTTTACTCATATCACCTCGAGCAAGGCGGTAACGCCACTGATGTGCAGGGGCTACGTAAGAGTGAAAAGATTAGAAAAGAGAAAGCCGGAAACCACATCCTAAACAGGGAACAATGGATGAGCCTCTACACCTGTTCAATAGATGAGGGTGGAGTGTGAACCGGGCGATAGATTAGTCTATCTACTCCAATTGAAAAAAAAAGAAGAAAAGTGAAAAGATTGGAAAAGAGAAAACTGGAAACCACATCCTAACCAGGGAACAGGGGATTAGCCTCTACACCTGTTCAATAGACGTGAGTGGAGTGTGAACCGGGCGATAGTTTAGTCTATCCACTCCAATTGAAAAAAAAAAGAAAAGTGAAAATATTGGAAAAGAGAAAGCCGGAAACCACATCCTAAACTGGGAACAAGGGAATACTTTGTTAATCTTAGAATTAAACATTTTGTAGTCTCTAAAACTAATTCGTAATAAATATTGTTTTAATAAATTTGAACTCTTATTGTAAATATGAAACTAATAGTCAATTGGTAATACTCATTTTTATTTTAACCAAACGACTATTGAACAGGTGAAGAGGCTGATCCCTTGTTCCCTGTTTAGGGTGCGGTTTCCGGTTTTCTCTTTTCCAATCTTCTCACTTTTGTTTTCTCAATTGGAGTAGATAGACTAAACTATCGCCCGGTTCACACTCCACCCACGTCTATTGAACAGGTGAAGAGGCTCATCCCTTGTTTCCTGTTTAGGATGCGGTTTCCTGTTTTCTCTTTTCCAATCTTCTCACTTTTGTTTTCTCAATTGGAGTAGATAGACTAAACTATCGCCCGGTTCACACTCCACCCTCGTCTATTGAACAGGTGAAGAGGCTTATCCCTTGTTTCCTGTTTAGGATGCGGTTCCCGGTTTTCTCTTTTCCAATCTTTTCACTCCTATGTAGCCCCCTGCACATCAGTGGCGTTAGCGCCTATGATTAAAAAAAAAATTAGCATTAATGCCCCGATAAAATTTTAGAGTTTGGTTTTATGTTCCTAAAATTAGAAATTACTTGTATTTTGATTGGTCCCCACATGACTATGTAACAATGTCTCTCTGATTGAGGGTGTTTGGCTACTTAGTTCCACGACTCGTTGAAAATGTACACAGGCGTGTCCGAAAATTCCGTCTTTAAAATCTTTCTCTTGACTCTCCGCCCAGGCATACTGCCAAGGCGCGCTTGATTCAGAGAACGCAATTTAGTTACTCAACGTGCTTCAATTTAGTTCTAAGGCTAATATATCATAAATATTAACAATTTTATTATCAATATTATTATCATATTATTATCATCTTATTCCTCAAATGTCATCAACCGGACTATTAAATAAAAATATTTTAATAAATACACGTGCTGTATATTCTGTTTGAATTATATATATATATATATGTGTGTGTGTGTGTGTGTGTGTGTGTGTGTGTGTGTGTGTGTGTGTGTGTGTGTAATTCCGAAAATTACATACGACGTATGACCATTTCAGCGAGGAAAAACCGCATTTTTTTCAGCGAGGAAAACCTCGCTTCTTCAGCGACAAAATTCTTTATTAATCCTTTACATCTGGTCACATAACTCCCCAGACTGCAACTCCCATGATTATTATGTGTAGGGTACAACTGAGCGAGTGATCATCAAACTCCCTGTAGCACCAAAGCTGTACAGAAGGCAACGATTATGGCTGCATTCAGCAAAATAAACAAGGAGATTCCGATGTTGTCTCGAGGTCTTGGTTGTAGCCAATGGCGATTTTATTGAATAAAATTACTCATTACTTCAATATATTGATCTGTAATCTTGTTAAATATATCTGTTAAAATGAGATATCAATGATATTTTTCTTTTTGCCTCATTTAGACGAAAATTTATCCATTGCACCCTGTACTTTCAATTTACAGATCAATTGTTGCACGCCTAAATAAAAATTGTAGATAATCTGTGCAAGCTTTGGTTCTTTGTTATAAATTTATTTCTATTTCTGTTTTGAATCATGTCTCATTGTTATCTTCAGACGATGGACTTGCATTTGACATAAAGAAGTTTTGTATCCTCGTATTTGCGTATCCGTGGACTTTGTAACAAACGTATTTTAAAGCTTGACTCTTTTCGATGGAGGGGGGAGGGGGTGGCTAGGTTAATCAGAGTCTCTTCAGTTTCATCCGTCTCGTTAACTCCTTTGCTCTTTCTCCGGCAACACTCGACTCTCCACCCAGGCATACTGCCAAAGAGCGCCTGATTCAGAGAACGCAATTTAGTTGCGCGTTGAATAATATTAGGTCGAAACATAGCATGCTTATTGTCATGTCAGTAAATTTCAAAGAATGCTTCTGTCTGATGAACAACCGGACGACATTTTTCTTGGCTAACGATCATTGAAGGAAACAATAAGCCTTTCATTTCTTTCCCAGAATTGTCCCCAGGGAATCAGGTGGGCTGATTTGTTTCTGTACACATACATACAAATATTTAGTCACTGGCATTAGAGCAATAAACGCTAATTATGAACACAATTTTTACTTTTAGCCATAATTCGGTCGATTTCTGTTACTGTTTGCTGCCTAATAGTGGATGTTTATTTAATATTTCGTAGAAAGACTTTATGATTCCCCCCAAGTCTTATTAAAACCATCCTGTTGATTAATTTCGAACTGTTTTAACCACTGATTCACCCCTTTTAATAAGACACCCTATTTAATGCATATTGATAAAAACACCACGACCTGATTCTTAAACCCCCTTTCGTTTTAAGTATCTAAGTGTTGTCCGCGATCATCTGATAAGGAATTTTATCTTGGCTTTATACTTTTATATTACATTCTACCCAATATTAAGCCAAACAGTATATTTGATTTCATTTTGTTGGTTTGTTTTTACGGCTTATCACCCATTTGCAGGTTAGTTAAAGCCAGAAAAGATTTTAGATTTGAAGAATTGTTCTTTCCTAGCCTATATCTACTGCACCACAACTCATATATATAAACAAAGAAATCTTAATAATGGTTTTCAGATATAAGTCTAGCTGAAGTGTATAATAGGTGCATCAATACCTTTCACAAAAGTATTTAAAACATCTAATTGAAATTTGAACTCGGCAATACTATTAACCTTTCTAAGCCATTAAATACCTGGGAAGCGTTTTGACAGAGGATGGAAAGTGCGACTCTGAGATCCAAAGATGCATTGCCATGGCCAAAGATGCCTTTCAAAAGCTAACCAGAATACTGAAAGACAGGAACATCTCATTGGGAACTAAGAAAAGAGTGCTGAATTTCTAAGTGATATCTGTCCTTCTGTATGACAGTAAATGTTGGACGATCTCATCAAGGATGAAGGGGAGGCTCGAGGCAGCAGAAATGTGGTTCTGCATAAGGATGTTGAGGATACCATGGACCGAACACATGAGTAACGATGAGGTGTTGGATAGAATGGTAACCAGGAAAAGACTTATGCTTAACATCAGAAACAGAAAGATGATTTTCCTGAGATACATAATGAGGAAGGAAGGTTTTGAGAATCTGATACTCTACGGGCGGATAGTGGGGAAAGAGAGACAGAGGAAAGTAACGCGAGACGTATTTGATGGGATTGAACAAATGAATTTATGGGAGATATCAAGAGAAAAATATTAAGAGTGACACGGGACAGAGGCAAGTAGAAATACATGATTACCTACATCCTGAAGTATTTAGGCAAAAATAAAAAAATCCATTTTAATGAAAATCTCATTAAAAATGACAGACAATTTATATAATTTTTTAGGTGGTCTTATATATTTTTTCTTTTCAATATATACATTATATAAAAATTGTCCGAATTACTTTCGGCTATACTTTTATCTATCCATGATAATGGCTAAATTATAACCAAAAGCGCTCGTATTAAAAAAACATTCAGGTAATTTTTATCTAATTTCTGTACTGAAAAAAAAAATTATAAGATCATATGAGAAAATAACCACAGCAACTTGTCTGTCATTTTAACAAAAGTTGCATATATAGTTATATGAATTATTAAATATACATATGAGAATACACACATATATAAAGATATTAATCAGGCGTTAATAAAACAGTGCCCAATGTAGTATAAACAGAGACATTAATTTTATATATTAACAAATATTCATATTATATTCCGTTGATAGCACATAGGATATATATATATATATATATATATATATATATATATATATATATATATATGTGTGTGTGTGTGTGTGTGTATGTGTGTGTGTGTGTGTGTGTGTGTGTAGGAAAAACAAATAAAAAGTTGTAAGTTTTAAAATGTATTTATTAATAATAGAAATAAACAAATACTGTCAAAAAAATACATTTTTAAACTTACAACTTTTTAGTAGTTTTTCCTATACATATTAAGACAGTATACGTGGATCATCACTATGTTACATATATATATATATATATATATATATATATATATATATATATATATATATAGGAAAGAATATTAAAACGTTTTGAGTTTAAAAATGTGTTTTTTTTTACAGTATTTGTTTATTTCTACTATTATATTTTATATTTCAGACCGCCCTCGGTCCTTGTGACAGCGAAAACATTATATACTTCATCTTCTGTTCAATATGTCCCAATAGTGGATATATTGGCGAATCCGGTAATAGCTTTAGATTTCGCTTCAATAATCACAAACTTAATATCCGCCAAAATAATCAATATTCCCCAGTAGGAACACATTTCAATCAACCGGGCTGCACCTTAGAAAATTGCAAATGTTTACTAATAGACTCCAATTTTAGTTCTACATACACACGCAGAAAGAAAGAAAAATACTGGATTTTAAAATTAAATACACACAAGCTAGGGTTAAATAGGGACTTAGGTGCTTTGAATCTTTACAAATACTTCAATAACTAACCTTTTTTAGATACATTTAAAAATGTTTTTTAAACTTTTTTAGATACATTTAAAAAGATTTTTTATCTAAAACAAATTTACAAGCATTATTAAAGTTAGGTTTACGTTTACACACATAATTTTTTAAAAAATCTGTCGCTTTCAACGTCACTTGATGTAAAAACAAAAAACTCTCTCCACAAACGCGTCACGTGATGTAAACAAACGCGTCATGTGATGTAAACAGACTCTTCGCTGACGCTCTCGCGAAATCTTGCGAAATACGTTACTAATTCAAATTTTAAAATCATTTGTTTCTGATGAAGGACCGAGTTTGAAATATAAAATATAATAGTAGAAATAAAGAAATACTGTCAAAAAACACATTTTTAAACTCAAAATGTTTTAATATTCTTTCCTATATATATTAAGACAGTATTCGTGGATCATCACTAGATAATCGTGTCGCCCCAAGCAAGTCATTTTACTGCCAGTGTTGTGCAGCGGGTTACATAAGAGGATTGTCATGATGAGTGAGAGGTTTCAGAGGGTATCAGGAAGAGAGTAGGAGCGGGAAGAGATTACTGATGAGAGTGGGGTGGACGAGGAGGAATGTTATGAGGAGTGAGAGGTTGTAGGGGTGTCAGGAAGAGAGTAGGAAAGGTAAGTGAGTACTGATGAGAGTGGGGTGGATGTAGAAAAGCATGAGAGAGAGGATGTAAGTTAGAGATACAGGAAATGACTATTGACTTTACATTGAAATTATTGGAGATAGTAACTGTCAGGAAAGCAAGTATGCGGAAGAGATTTCCACAGTCGGGAAGTGCGAGAAAAGAAGCTGCTGGAGTAGAATTTGCGTTTACAATTTATTGGTTTCGCAGTAAAAGGGTGGGACTTAGTTGCTAACACAAATATAAAATATGTAAACGAGAAAAATAACCCCAGAAGAAAAAATAGGACTAGAAATATTATCTGGTACACATCCCCTTTTAACCAAATTACTAGTAGTAAATTGGGGGAAAAATTCCACGCATTAATTAAGAAACACTTTCCGGGAAAAAATCCATTAAGTAAGATCTTTAATAAAAACACTATTAAATTAAGTTAAAGCTGTATGAACAATCTAGAAAAATAATCAAAAATCACAATAATAATATTTTTAAAAACTTTAACAAAATTAATAAAAACAACCCGATAACGGAAAATAACAATTTAGACAAGCAAAAATGTAATTGTAGAAACCCTATAGATTGCCCGTTAGAAAACAGGTGCCTAACAGAATCAATCGTCTATCAATGCGAAATATCTTCAAAGGAAAACCCAAATAATATAATAATGTATATAGAAATGTATATAGAAAGTACTAAGAATGCTCTAAAACGGTGGATATACCAGTACACCTCTTCATTTAATAATAACAATTACAAAAATTGAACATCTCTATCGAACTATCATTTGTATCTAAAGGAAACAAAAATATACCCACAATAAAGTGGGAAATTCTAAAAGAAGCTAAAACATGTAAGTCGTTAAATGAACCATGTTCATTATGCTTATACGAAAAATTATATATTATTAAATCTCTTAAGAATAAAAATCTATTAAATAAACACAATGAGATAAATGTCATATGTAGACATTACAAAATGTTCACAATCTTCTTTCTGATTAATTAAAAGGAACACACAAGTAAATTTTATACCTTCCCACTTAAACGTAAACCATTTGCACAACCAACATCCAACATCACCTGATGAAGAGAATCTATCTCGAAACATAGACATTTCCGTGTCGCAATGCACAATATATGATTATATTAATCACTCTAATATTTATTATATTGAGCACTGTTTATAATAAAATAAATGCCAGGGTACTCAAAATAGTAAAACCTTGAGTCCTCTTCAGCTGGATTTATATATATATATATATATATATATATATATATATATATATATATATATATATATATATAAATGGAAAATAAAGGAAAAAATATTTGCAACGTTCAAAACATTGATTTAAAACAGTGCTCAATATAAAAATAAGACCATGAATATTTATCATAAACAATACTTTAGAACATGTACAAACTACAAGTTACTACAATTTGTACATTTTGTTTCGATATTGAAAGAAATATATATATACATATATATATTAAAATTTGTGTATTTTGGCAGTAAATTTTCTTTTAGACATGACAGATTAAATAAATTTCAAATATTGTGTTTGTTTATTTTTTCATAAAATCCGTTCATACGCACTAATAATGACTTCCCAAACCACATTTTAAATGAAGAAATAAGACGATATTTCAAAAACCAAAATACACATCAAACAAAATATAGTACTTCCACAAAAGACCCTAAACATATCAAACTCTTCTATTGCAACCAGAGGCACAGTAACTACAAACAGGATCAAAAAAAGATAAAAAATCTTATTCATCTAAACTTATTTATCAATGGAACTTTGTCTGTGTGTGTCTGTGTGTGTGTGTGTCCGTTAACTATAGACTCCGAAACGGCTGAACCGATCTTCTTGACAATGTACACAGTTGTACTATAAGCGTCTGCGTGTGTTCTTACCTAGGTTTTGTTTCGAAGTACCCGCGATAAATATTGAAAATCGATAATCGAAAAAATCGAGTTATAGAAGGAGTGGGCCGATTTTAATCAAATTTGATACACTCATAGACAAAGACTTAAGAAACGATATTCAGAAGTTTCAAGGTTGCAGTTCTTACAATAGTGCACAAAATCGATGATATATATATATATATATATATATATATATATATATACAAATTTTGACTTACATCCATTCATTTTTCTTTCAGTCTACGGTTTCACTTTAACTGGAAATAACTATTGCTTTGTAGTCTTTCGTGCCAACGACCAAAGAGTCTGAGCTCCAGGACCATCGATTAGTTTTAATGCTTTCATTATACCCGAGCAACGCCGAACTATACTGCTAGTACTAATATATCTCCCGTTGATCCTAATAAAAAATTAAAATTAATAATATATTATAAAAAATACAATACTACTAATTTAATTATCCGTAATAACTCGTCCCCACCAACTGATGTGTTACGTAAAACCAACATTATATATGAATTCAAATGTCCCTTGGAAGAATGTATCTCCGACAAAAAAAAAAAAAATATATATATATATATATATATATATATATATATACGTTGGATTGACAACAACTACATAAAAAGACGTCTTACATTACACTTGTCTGACCATTCGTCCATTTCTAGACATCTACAACAACATCTCTGTCTACATTCACAATATAAAAAAAATAATGATCGATAACACAACTATCCTATAGCAAGAAAACAACAAAAGCACATTCTCGAAGTAATATTCATTAAAAAGCTTAAGCCGTAAATTAATAGAATCAACTATAAATACTGTAGTAATATCCTAAACTATTTATAAAAAGAACAATTTTTTCATGCTTTAACACGTGCTTGACCATGAAATTACAACATATAAAATAATTCTATTTTGGATAATTTTCACGTTCTAATGAACGCTAAGCAATTTATCAACCGTTATATTTGAAGCAGAAAAAATGACAGTAATTTTTAGCAACACAGTCTTGCGGTTATTTTTTGTTACCATAACTCACACCCCTAAAGATGATCTTGGAAGGAGATTGAAAGTACTTGGGTACATTGAGAAAGGAATGATAATAACATCTGTCACCGTTACAGCTAATTTCTAACACCTTTCAATTATAAGACGCGAAAACCTATCAGTTAGTATGAAAGGATTTTATTAAAAATAACCAGACACAATGTTTGCAATTTAGTTAGTCTGACATATATATGAAAAACAGTAGCTACTATGGCATCTACGACGCATCATTCATTCAGCTATGAATTAGAACACTCTCAGCTATTGGGCGTGTATAATGATAATATACACGTTAAAAAGTCTGCTTTCTTCTACCGAGCGCCCGTAGCTCAGAGGAAGAATCGCCGACTGACGACAATTCGGTCGGGTTTCAATCCTGGGTAAAAAGCAATCGGCTGTCTAACCGTACTGATGAGCTGTGATACAGCGAAACAGATCTGTCTGCGGATGACTATATATATATATATATATATATAATTGAAAAACATATTGAAATATTGTCATATTTCCTCATGAAAAATATGTTTTTGCATTACATAGTTCAGTCAGTCAGTTAAGTGCCATACATGATAAATAACTGACCGATTACATCTCGAAAGAGGCATGACTGAATAGGCAGAAAATTTTCCCGTAGGAGGTTGCCATTAATTTCTGTGATAGACTGCTTGCCAACAAAGACTAAAGAACCCAATATATAGTGCTATTCAACCCATAACTGGAGGAAGAAGAAATGGATTAATATCTTTCCCAAGGGTATTTGTGCGTAAGTGAATGCTACAGATTTAACTGGAATTCGAGCTTCCCTCCGAGCTGATATCCACTGTACCACAAAATACACATAAACACAAAAAATAGAAAGATTATATTGCACCAATTTTTCGGATGAGTGTGGAAATATTAGTCTGCTTTAAATAAAATCTTGGCTGTAATCTAAGATTGAACCTTGATTGTCATCCAAGCTTATTTTATGTCACTTTTCCTTTTGCATATAAAGTAATTATCTTTGAAAAGAAACAAAACACTGTGTCAACCACAAGAATATCAAACTGGACACTTTTCTGTCCACAAACCCGACATTGACCTGGGGACTCGCTGACGTCTAAACTGACTGAAGTTCACACGAAACAATCGCTAGTGTTTAGAAAAACATATGAGTGTATTTGTCGTCAATATAAGACACCCAGAAAGCGTAAATATGACAGCGCACGTCGGCTCCAAGTCCACTTGATGATCGAAGCCGTATGCGTGAAGGTGAAACGCTGGTCGTTGCTTGTGAGTTTATCGAGGAGTTGCGCATGCGAGTCGATAATACATATACGCATGCGTGCTGATTGATATGTCATATCCCCACATCTTGTTCACCTCCCTGGATGAAATATCTAAACAATGGATTTGCTTGCAAATTGATATATCTCATAAAATGTTCTTACCGTTGTTGTTTTTTTGTTTTGTTTTTTTTTTGTGTGTGTGTGTGTGTGTGTGTTTTCCTGGTCTTATATTCTTACATATAAATGACAAACGATCCGTACACTGTTTAGTTAATTTGACGTCGTCCGGCCAAGTCTGTTTGTAGTGGTTCTCTTCAAACGTCTCAGCCACACAACATCTGATAGCTCAGGCCATAGAAGTCACAACGAGAACAAGTCACATGGTCGCGAGATGACAGTTAATGACAGCTAGAGAATTGCAAAACATGTCAACACAATCATTTACACATCTTCATATAACATAAACACAAAGAGGTGATCACCACGAACTGTAATATGTTAGATATTTTTTACAAATAGCTTAATACGGCAAGAAAAGTAGCATTTATTTTGAGTCAATCTTTCAAATTGTTACGGTGAAACCTAAATAATCCACAAACAATTCTCACCTTCAGCAGAAGTTAAAAAAATTTACCGCCATTACTATTTTCACACGTGATAAAGTCTGTTAGGTCTGAAATTTACTCAACATCTCAAGGGAAACTCATGCATACAATCCATTGCTAAAAACCTGGAAAAATGATCGCTCCAGAAATTATCTAACACCTTTCACTGAGCTGTATCTTTACAAAAGTCAGATCAGTTGCAACATAGAGTATTACTGACAGTTTTAACAGTAAGATTTACCCTGTATAAGGCCCGAGGTCCACACAAGTTAAAGGTTTATGTTAAGTTTAGGTACCGGAAAGAACAGCATAGCGTAATGAAAAAGCCCACAAACTTAGCGAAAATAAAGTTTTATCATGAAAATGTTGATGTCATTATTAAGATGAAAAACCAAAATATTTTTAATCATTTTTTGAAATTTTTTAATCCTTTCTAACACGTTCGAAATGTTTGTTAAAATCTTGTTTGGTTTACGTCATCGCCAGGGCTAACTTTTAACATTGACTTTTTTGCGTTTTTTTTTTTCTGTTGAAAACACATTGAATTGGAAATATCAAATAATTTTCCGATTTTAATGAATGAAAATATATTTTAAATGTTTTTTAGAATATTTTGGTAAAAACTTTTTTTTCAATATGATACCCTCTACTTACTTAATTTCATGAAATTTCGCACAGAACCTTCCTGTTCCTTTTTTTTTTTTGTTAAAAGTAGGAGTCTTTGGAGATTCTAAATCACCTACTTTTTTCAAATTAGTGCTAAGTGAAAATCTGCTCTGAATTGAACATAATGAATCCAATAAAACTATGACATTACTTAATTAGAAAAGCTTTTAATTGCTTTTGTATATATAAGTAATATTAAGGACATTATTGTCTGAAGAAATAATTTTTTTTCTGATGAATAATGAATTTTTAAAAGAATTTTCTCATTTTTTTACATTTTAAATCGTGTAAAATTCTGTCTTGGGCTATTTACTGGACGTGATATAATAATTAAGTGGAAACAAAATTTACGAGTCAAAATTGCAAATTCTATTTTTAAAATAATTTTTATTTTATATTTTCTTACTTAATACGTTCCTTATTTTCATGTATGGTAGACTGAAAGTTTTATCCCTTCGCTTAGATTGATAGAAATTGTGATTTATGGTCATCTATAGAAACTCTCATCGCTTCGTCATTCAACAGTCTATCAAACGTTCGATCAGATGAACAAGACCAATCGTTAATAATTGGTTGTATATTACTTTTTATGCTATAAGTAAATAATATTTATTTCAAATCAGAATAATTTAACTTTCAATTTTCTAATTTTACAAAAATAAAGTATCAGAAATTTTTTGAAATATTTTAAAAAATCAATGAATTTTTGTTTGATTACAAATTTCTTAAAATTATGAAAATGGCCGCTTTTAAGAAAATTTTAAGAAATCGAAATTAAATGTGACATTCTAATCTATATAACTTCTATCTGAAATACACCAGAATTTTTTACTTAATAGAAATAATAAATTTAATCATTAAGCTTTTAATTAAATCTAAAATGAAATCTCCAAGAATGTTTTTTCATTTTAAATTTTTATTTTACCTCCACTTTTTTCGGCAGAAATTTTCGCTACCTAAATGGTAGCGAAAGTTTCTGCCGAAAAAAGTGGAGGTACCTAGTTAAGTGTTAGTTTATACAAACAGAAGGGGCAGATAACTGTTAACTCTAGACTTAAACAGGTTAAGATTGTAGGGAAATATCACCTTGAGAGTTAATTATACAGATCAGTGGTTCGCGAAAATAAACTACTTTCGGCTGTTCAGTCTTTATTGTACACCCTTAAGAGTTCAAAGTCGTTTTGTGAGGGTTGACCTGTTTTCCTCTCTGCAACCTCATTCATACAGATGCAACGTTGCAGTGCCTGTCGCCACTCTATCGTTGTCTCCGTGGCAAAAGTTCAAAAGAGTTTCACTCTTTAAATCTATCAATAGGATACGCTACGCTATCTCCGCGTAGTTGAATCGCCCTTATGTATTCCGTGTTCCAAGTGTAAAGAGTGCTAAGTTTCATTCATTGGTGGTCTTTAACGGACGAGATGGACTAAGTTCGGGCGGGCAACAACGTACCGTCGTGACTGGCTGATACTCACAAGTCAGATAGAGAGAAAGAGAGGCAAAGGAAAGCAATGTGTAACATATTTGACCGGCTTTAGCAGATGTATGTCAGAGAGGGGTTTACTTGGTTTAACAGGAGAAAGCTTGTTAAGAGACTAAAGACAGAGAGATGTGTTGGGTCATGATCGCCTACGGCATGAAGGAACACGGCACATAGATCTGCGCTATAATTGCTCGTCAATGACACTGCAAATCTCATATATTTTATGAACTTAATCTTAGCTTTGAGAACCTCAGACGAGATAAATTTCAGTACACGAAGTATAGTCTGCGTACCAAGCTAGTTTACTATCGCTCTGGTAATTTTAACGATTCATTATTAATTTCCATTGTTGGTTAATTTCTAAAGAGGCTAGAGTCTGGTTGGCCATTAATACTGAGTAGTGAGTTCGATCCTTACTGGGTGCTCCATACAAAATTGTAATAAGGGTTGAGATGTAAAACCAACCACTCAACGTTTCATTTGTTTTCATCAAATCTACAAGAATAAGACACCCATAATTTTCAAATGTATACAACCGCTTTCTTAAATCAATGATTAAAAATGGATTCGAGTTAATAAAGCCAGTTATATAAAGTATTATTAACCTTTTCCCTATAAGGAAACAATCAATAACTGAGCAGTCAGTGCTACTTTTAGTTGAAATTTATAAAATCTTTATATTAAAACAGTTTTTCACGAAAATAGGTTTTCTCGTGTGTAGTAGCTGTTATCGCTCTTTCCAGTATTGATGGGGATTTCTTTCCCAACCTTTTGTTCGA